>JABUQX010079141.1:15000-20000 GCA_015478945.1 Trachelipus rathkii | reverse complement strand
TAGGAAGAATGAATAGGATGGTGCGTTCGTAAGATGAAAAATGGATTTGAGGAGAGTGTGGAGGAACCAAGCGGAAAATCTGCATAACACTTCCAGTAATGAAGAGGTGATAGTGAATATGTGTGGGTTTGATGGTGCAAGAAGGATTTCTTCTTGCACCATCAAACCCACATATATTCAGGTACTTTTGGGGTGAGGTCATTAGTAAGTAAGAGATAATGGGTAGAGTGAGAATGTTGAAGAATAGTAAATATGTAGGTATAGATGAAATTACTGGTGAAATGACCAAGAACGGAAAGGGGATGGTGATTGATTGGATTTATAAGTTGTGTAACAAAGCGTTTATGGAGGGTATAGTTCCGAAGGATTGGAGGAGAGCAGTAATAGTACCCTTATTTAAGGTAAAGGGGAAAATGGTAACTGTAGGAATTATAGAGTTATAGTTTATTGAGTGATGTAGGGAAGATATATGCTAGTATTTTGGTCGAAAGAGTTCATCGAGTAACTGAAGGCCTGATTGTTGAAGAACAAGGTGTAGAAATGGTAGAGGATGTGTGGATCAAAATCTTTACATTGGAACAAATGGTTAAAAAAATGATTGACAAGAAGAATAAATCGACTGGATTTGCAACAGGCGTATGATAGGATTAATAGGGAAGCTTTATGGTAGGTGTAAGTGATATATGGTGTTGTTGGTAGGCTTCTGAATGGAATCAAAAGTATGTATGACAATAGTGAAGCGTATGTAAGAATAAATAGAGTTGAAAGTGAATGGTATTATATTAACAAAGCAGAGTGAGGTAGGGATGTTCTATGTCTCCTTGGTTATTCAATTTTTATATGGATGGGGTTATGAAAGAATTAGAGGTGGGGCTGGCAGGGGATGGTGTTAAAATGATGGAGAATGGAAGAGAGTAGGAGGGTGCCCTACCTATTATATGCGGATGATTTGGTTTTGTGTGGAGAATCTGAAGAGAATTTGAGAGGATTGGTAGAGAGATTTGGCAGGGTGTGTAAAAGGAGGGTTTGAAAGTAAACGTAGATAAGAGTAAGGTTATGATTGTGAGTGAGGACAGTCCTCGGTGTGAAGTTGTGTTGGAAAGTGAAGCAACTGGAACAGGTGTTTGAGTTTAAATATTTAGGATATATGTTGGATGAAAAGGGAACGGATGATGCAGAGTGTAGTAGGAAAATTGTGAATGTAAGGAAGGTGGCTGGTGTAATTAAATCGTTGGTGGATGTAAAGGGACTAAGTCTTGAGTGCGGTAGGGACTTACATGAGGGTATGTTGTTACCTGTGTTAACGTATAGTAGTGAGTCTATCGTCTGGAATAAGAGGAATAGATCTAAAGTACAATGTGTTCAGATGGATAATCTTAGGGGCGTGTTAGGTGTGAGAAAAATTGATAAAATGAGGAATGAACGTATTAGAAGGTTATATGGTGTGAAGAAAGTGGTAAAACAGAGAATAAATGAAAGTACGTTGAGATGGTTTGGTCATGTGGAAAGGATGGATGATGGTCGGTTGGTTAAGCGGATATATAGTGGTGAGTGTTCTGGGAATTGACAAGCTGTGAGACCGAAAAAAAGTGACTTGAGTTAGTGAAGGAATGCCCGGAGGAGAGGAATGTGAGTTTGGCTGAGGCGAGAAGAAAATTACATAATTGGAGTGAATGACGAGGTTTTGTGAGGGGGTATGGTTGTGGCCCACCTGGACCAAGGGATGAACCCTACATTGACGAGATGTCATAGTGAGGGTCCGTCGCTGTTTCGTGAAGCTCTAGAGTGGTTTTTTCTGACTGCGACGAGTTCTCACTAAATGGTATAAAGGGGGCGGTAAGGATGGGCTTTCTTCTCGTCATATTCTTCTAGTACTTCTCTGTTTCCGGTGCATGAGATACACCTTACCCCCACTCAATGGGGAGAGAAGGTGGGTAACGATGATATATATTTTAAGATTTTACTTTTTTATTCCAACTCCCTTTATGAAAGAACAGATTATAGAAGTTACCCTTAAATTTAAGTCTTTTAGGATAACTATTATATTATCATTTTATGTACAAATATTGAGGCTGTCTTATTATTTAAGTTACCCGTGTAACGAAGCTTTGAGATGTTTCCATAAAAGATTTTATTTTATTAGTTATAATCAAAATGCAATGGCTTTAATTAGATTTATTTATCAAATAAATGTATAAACAAATAGAATAATGGAAAGAATACTTTAAAATCTTTTTGAGCTCCGCAAAGATATGATTTGGATCGATGCATTTGTTCTGCTCAAAAATGACGCGCATTCTTATATTTATTTTCATTTAATAATTTTAAGAATCATTTGATAAAACGTTTAATTGTTTACTAAATATATTTATATATTTAATATTATAAATATTTAAGTATTTTTAAGTGTTTAAAAGTTAATTAATTATTATTATTAGGCTTATATTTGAATGATAATACTTTAAGCTTTTCTTTGTGTTTTTAAAGGATGCGGAATACATGCCGTTACTTAAGTTTCGTTTTAATTTACTTCTCATAAAAGATATTTGAGGAACTTTATGTATTAAATAATTAATTTTAAGATATAAAATAGTAGTAATTAGTCTTTTCCGTCGTTCAATAAGAATAATATTATAATAAGAGTATTATTAAGATTTTATAAATCGTTTTTAGAGTTTGTAAATAAATGCAATTATCTAATATATTGAAGATAAAATAGTTACCCTTTATTTCTCAAGAAGTACGAATAATTTAGACTTATTTCATTAAAATTTATTTCTTTGGATTATGTAAATATTATTTAAAAGTTAATTCTTTATAGTTAATAATTTAATGATTCGAACTTCTTCAAGGAATATAAGAGGCACGAGATTTGAGGATTTTAGAAAGCGACTGGAGTAGATCTCTAGGCTCTCTCACAAGGCAACTGTAGTTAAACTACCTTAGAGAAGCAATAGTTTCTCAGCCGAACCTTATTTTAGCTAACTAGGCTTCACTTAGTTGGCGGCAGTGCTATTCGGAAGTGGCCGAAGCACTGTTCTCTGGAACGGTAGTGACCGTTTCCCAAACCTTCGGGTTTCCCTAGAGCTATTCGGAAGTGGCCGAAGCTCGCCCTCATTCAGACGGAAGTGGCCGTCGGATGGGTCCCATTTAAAGACGGTAGTGACCGTCGCCAAGGCCTTCAGCCTTTCCCTAGTTGAATTCGGAAGTGGCCGATTCGGCGACAGTATCATTTGGAAGTGGCCGAAATACTGTTTCCTGAAACGGTAGTGACCGTTTCCCAAACTCACTTCGAGTTTCCCCAGAGCTATTCGGAAGTGGCCGAAGCTCGCCCTCATTCAGACGGAAGTGGCCGTCGGATGGGTCCCATTTAAAGACGGTAGTGACCGTCGCCAAGGCCTTCAGCCTTTCCCTAGTCGAATTCGGAAGTGGCCGATCGGCGACATGTTAAGTTTGGAGGTGGCCGAAATACTGTTCGCGTGAAACGTAGTGACCGTTCCCAAACTCACTTTCGAGTTCCCTAGAAGCTATTCGGAAGTGGCCGAAGCTCGCCCCCTATTCATACGGAAGTGGCCGTAGTTTGGGCCCCATTTAAAGACTGTAGTTACTGTTCCTATTTTTGAATGTCCTTAAGCTGACCTTTCCCGTACCAATTCTTTTCCCCAGTAGGTATATCTATGAGACTGATTTGTGCTGCGGATTCAACACGCTTACTCCGAAGTCACCACGCTCACTTTCCCAACTAAGTCACGTGTCACGCTACTCCAAGATTATTGTGCCATTAAAAGTTAACCACGCTACCAATTTGTGTCAAATAAAGAATCTAATTTTAATAAAGTCATTGCTAAATAAAAGTTTTCTTATCCTGTCACCTGAAGATTGTCTTGTCAAAGTTTTAAAATCTTACAATATATATATATATATATATATATATATATATATATATATATATATATATATAATATATATATATACATATATGTATTTTATTTTAAGATATTTAAATTTATATATATATATATATATATATATATATATATATATATATATATATATTATATATAATAAATTCTACTATTACTATTACTACTACACTACTACTAACTACTACTACTACTTACTACTACTAAATAATAATAATAATAATGAATAATAATAATAATAATAATAATAATAATAATAATAATATTAAATTTTCCTTAATTAAAACGAAATGATAATAATAATAATAATAATAATAATAATAATAATAATAATAATAATAATAATAATAATAATAATAATAATAATAATAATAATAATAATAATAATAATAATATAATAATAATAATAATAATAATAATATAATAATAATAATAATAATAATAATAATTTTCCTAACAGGACTAAACATTGTTCAGCGACTTTGCCTTAGACACTCAGGGAGTATATTCTAGTTTGGTTTCTGGCAACATGATGTGTAACTATAAAATTTAAACGTAATTTAACTAGTATCTGAAAGGGTCTACAATTCAACACAGTGTTCGTGTCCTTTGAGACCGACATATAATTATATAACAATAAGTATAAAAATATAATAATAAGACAAAATTAAATAATAATAAGAATAAAATAATAATAAAAATATTAATAATTATCATAATAATAATAATAAAATATAATAATAATAATAATAATAATAATAATAATAATAATAATAATAATATAAAATAATAATAATAATAATAATAATATAAAATAATAATAATAATAATAATAATGATAATTAATAATAAAATAATAATACTTAAAGAATCTAATAATATAGTCTTAATTATATTATAAGATAAACCATAATAATAGTAATATCATAATAATAATAATTATAATCATAATAATAATAATAATAGTAATAATAGTAATAATAATAAATAATAATAATAATAATAATAATAATAATAATAATAATAATAATAATAATAATAATAATAAAATAAAAATAATAACTGCATGATTAATAA
>JABUQX010079141.1:0-5000 GCA_015478945.1 Trachelipus rathkii | reverse complement strand
CAAGATTATTAAATTATTATATATATATACATTATTATTATATTATTATATTATTAATTATTATAATTATTATTATTATTAGTTATTATTATTATTTATTTTATTGTTTAGTATTTATTATCATTTTTTTACTAACTATATTGTATATTTAATTTATACTTATCGGGTCTCAAAGGACACGACACTGTGTTGGAATTAGTAGACCCATTCAGATACTAGGAAAAGAACTTTGTTCCTAAAGTGTACCCCAATTATGTTGTCCCAAAATCCTGTTTTGTCTAAACAATGTAAATTTCTATCTGAATAAGTTTTTAAAATTGAAAAGATGAAAATTATTATATATTTATTATTATTATATTATTTTAATTATTATTATTATTATTATTATTTATTATATTATTTATTATTTTAGTATTATAATTATTATTATTATATTATTATTATATTATTTTTATTATATTTATTATTATTATTATATTATTATTATTATTATTCTTTATTAATTTACTAACGTTATTCGCTTTTATCAACATTGTGATTTTTATTATTTATTATTATATTATTATTAAGTAGTAGTAGTAGTAGTAGTAGTAGAGTAGTAGTAGTAGTAATATAATAATAGAATATAATAATATATATATATTATATATATAATATAATATATATATATTATATAATATAATATTATTTTAATAAAATATTTTAATTTTTTATTATATAATAATATATTTTTTAATTATAATATTATTAATTAATAATATTATTAATTATATATTATATATATATATATATATATATTATTTGTAAGGGTTTTTAAACTTTGACAAGACAATCTTCAGGTGACAGGATAAGAAAACTTTTATTTAGCAATGACTTAATTAATATTAGATTCTTTATTTGACACAAATCGGTAGCAATTCGTGGTTAATTTTTTAATGCACCAATAATCTTGGATGTTGCGACACGTACTTAGTTGCGGAAAAAGTGAGCTGGTGACTTCGAGTAAGCGTGCTGAATCGCCAGCACCAAATCAGTCTCATAGATATTACTACTGGGAAAAGAGGTTGTACGGGAAAGGTCAGTTTAATGGACATTCAAAAATTAGAACGGTAACTTACATCATTAATGAACCAAACTACGGTCACTCCGATGTATAGGGGCGAGCTTCGTGCCACTTCGATTAACTCAGAAACTCGAAAGTGAGTTTGGAAACGGTCACTACCGTTTCAGGAAACAGTATTTCGGCCTTCCAAATGAGCTGTCTCCGAATCGGCCACTTCCGAATTTCGACTAGGGAAGGCTGAAGGCCTGGGCGACAGTAACTACCGTCTTTAAATGGGACCCATCCGACGGCCACTTCCGTCTGAATGAGGGCGAGCTTCGGCCACTTCCGAAACTCTAGGAAACCCGAAGGTTTGGGAAACGGTCACTACCGTTTCAGGAAACAGTATTTCGGCCACTTCCAAATATACGTCGCCGAATCGGCCACTTCCGAGATTTCAACTAGAAAGGCTGAAGGCGCTTGGCGACGGTCACTACCGTCTTTAAATGGGACCCATCCGACGCCCACTTTCGTCTGAGTGAGGGCGAGCTTCGGCCACTTCCGAATAGCTCTAGGGAAACCCGAAGGTTTGGGAAACGGTCACTACCGTTCCAGAGAACAGTGCTTCGGCCACTTCCGAATAGCACTGCCGCCAACTAAGTGAAGCCTAGTTAGCTAAAATAAGGTTCGGCTGAGAAACTATTGCTTCTCTAAGGTAGTTTAACTACAGTTGCCTTGTGAGAGAGCCTAGAGATCTACTCCAGTCGCTTTCTAAAATCCTCAAATCTCGTGCCTCTTAAATTTCCTTTAAGAAGTTCGAATTATTAAATAATGAGACTCATCACACAGATATATAACATCCACCTCTTATAATAGCTACATAATAGAACTAAATATAAGTATATATCCAAAAAATAAAGTAAGTTGTTATGAAATAAGTGTAACTAATATATGATTACAGTGATTATACTTTGAGAAATAAAGGGTAACTATTTTATCTTCAATATATTAGATAATTGCATTTATTTACAAACTCAAAAAACGATTTATAAAATCTTAATAATACTCTTATTATAATATTATTCTTATTGAACGACGGAAAAGACTAATTACTACTATTTTTATCTTAAAATTAATTATTTAACACATAAAGTTCCTCAAATATCTTTTATGAGAAGTAAATTAAAACGAAACTTAAGTAACGGCATGTATTCCGCATCCTTTAAAAACACAAAGAAAAGCTTAAAGTATTATCATTCAAATATAAGCCTAATAATAATAATTAATTAACTTTTAAACACTTAAAAATACTTAAATATTTATAATATTAAATATATAAATATATTTAGTAAACAATTAAACGTTTTATCAAATGATTCTTAAAATTATTAAATGAAAATAAATATAAGAATGCGCGTCATTTTTGAGCAGAACAAATGCATCGATCCAAATCATATCTTTGCGGAGCTCAAAAAGATTTAAAAGTATTCTTTCCATTATTCTATTTGTATATACATTTATTTGATAAATAAATCTAAATAAAGCCATTGCATTTTAATTATAAATAATAAAATAAAATCTTTTATGGAAACATCTCAAAGCTTCGTTACACGGGTAACTTAAATAATAAGACAGCCTCAATATTTGTACATAAAATGATAATATAATAGTTATCCTAAAAGACTTAAATTTAAGGGTAACTTCTATAATCTGTTCTTTCATAAAGGGAGTTGGAATAAAAAAGTAAAATCTTAAAATATATATCATCGTACCCACCTTCTCTCCCCATTGAGTGGGGGTAAGGTGTATCTCATGCACCGGAAACAGAGAAGTACTAGAAGAATATGACCCAAGTCGAGAAGAAAGCCCATCCTTACCGCCCCCTTTATACCATTTAGTGAGAACTCGTCGCAGTCAGAAAAAACCACTTCTAGAAGCTCACGAAAACAGCACGGACCCTCATAGACTCTCGTCAATGTAGGGTCATCCCTTGGTCCAGGTGGCCACAACCATACCCCCTCACAAAACCTCGTCATTCACTCCAATTAGTAATTTTCTTCTCGCCTCAGCCAAACTCACATTCCTCTCCTCCGGGCATTCCTTCACTAACTCAAGTCACTTTTTTTCGGTCTCACAGCTTGTCAATTCCCAGAACACTCACCACTATATATCCGCTTAACCAACCGACCATCATCCACTTTCCACATGACCAAACCATCCAACGTCACTTTCATTTTATTCTCTGTTTTACCACTTTCTTCCACCATATAACTCTCTAATCGTTCATTCTCATTTATCAATTTTTCTCACACTAACACGCCCCTAAGATTATCCATCTGAACACATTTACTTTAGATCTATACCTCTATTCCAGACGATAGACTCACTACTATACGTTAACACAGGTAAAACATACCCTCATGTAAGTCCCTACCGCACTCAAGACTTAGTCCCTTTACATCCACCAACGATTTAATTACACCAGCCACCTTCCTTACATTCACAATTTCCTACTACACTCTGCATCATCCGTTCCCTTTTCATCCAACATTATATCCTAAATATTTAAACTCAAACACCTGTTCCAGTTGCTCACTTTCCAACACAACTTCACACCGAGGACTGTCCTCACTCACAATCATAACCTTACTCTTATCTACGTTTACTTTCAAACCCCTCCTTTTACACACCCTGCCAAATCTCTCTACCAATCCTCTCAAATTCTCTTCAGATTCTCCACACAAAACCAAATCATCCGCATATAATAGGTAGGCTCCCCACTCTTTCCATTCTCCATCATTTAACACCATTTCCTGCCACCCCCACTCCTAATTCTTTCATAACCCTCTCCATATAAAAATTGAATAACCAAGGAGACATAACACATCCCTACCTCACTTTGCTGTTAATATAATACCATTCACTTTCAACTCTATTTATTCTTACATACGCTTCACTATTGTCATACATACTTTTGATTCCATTCAAAGCCTCCAACACACCAATATATCACTTCTACACCTACCATAAGCTTTCCTATTAATCCTATTCATACCTGTTGCAAATCTATCATTATTCTTCTTGTCAATCATTTTTTTTTAAAACCACTTTGTTTCCAATTGTAAAGAATTTAGATCCACACATCCTCACATTCTAAATGCACCTTGTCTTCAACAATCAGCCTTCATACTCCATGAACTCTTTCACCAAATACTAGCAAATCTTCCTTACATCACTCATAAACTTATAAACTATAAATTCCTACAGTTTACCATTATTACCTTTACCTTTAAATAAGGTACTATTACTGCTCTTCCTCAATCCTTCGGAACTATACCCTCCATAAACGCTGTTACAACAACTATAAATCCAATCCAATCACTCCCCTTTCCTGTTCTGGGTCATTTCACCAGTAATTTCATCTAACCTACATATTACATTCTTCAACATTCCACTCTCCATTATCTCATTACTACAATGACCTCACCCCTAAAGACCTGAAGTAATGTGGTTTGATGGTGCAAGAAGAAGATCCTTCATTGCACATCAAACCCATCAAATTCACTACACCCTCATTTACTGAAATGTTATGCAGATTCCCGCCTTGTCCCTCCACATCTCCTCACATCCATTTTCATCAGTTCCGAAAGCACCATCCCTATTCATATATATATATATATTCCCTTTATTCTCATTCTTAACTTTCCGCTTCCTCCAGAAGAGCTTTCTATCTTGGTAATTCCCATTCATCTCCTTCAAAACTGTTAATATTCTTCCTATATTTGTATTATATTAATATATACTTGATTATTATAGATATATATATATATATATATATATTATATATATATATATAATATTATATAATAGATATATTATTATATATATATATAATATAATATATATATATAATATAAATATATATATATATATAATATCATATTTATATCTCTCTCTT
>JABUQX010079140.1:0-54107 GCA_015478945.1 Trachelipus rathkii | reverse complement strand
ATTCAGCTATCTCCATCATCTATCATCGATCATCATCATCATCATCAATCTATCCGATTATCATTATCATTATCTCATTATCATTTCATTATCAATTATCATTATCATTATCATTATCATTTATCATTAACACCAAATTATTTAACAATACTAACAGGAGTATCATCGTAAACTGTAGCATTATCTAACATTATTTTTAAGTAATATTAAGTTAATTATTACATAAATTATTCAAACAGTATATAATTTTATTAATGTAATTCATATTAAATATAATTATTTAATAATATAATAACAATAAAGAATAGTAATATAAAAAATATATTAATTAACAAAATAATTATTTAAATGAATATTAATATTAAATTTAAATTTAAATTTAAAATAATATTAATAAATAATAATAATATAATAAAATAATAAGAAAATACTATCATAATTCTATACTATAATGCATAATAATTATTATATATTATTATTATTAATAAATTTCTAATATTTATTGCTGATTATCAGATGTAAAAATTGGGAAATTTCTCATGTTAATAATAAATACTATAAAATTCTAAATTAATCAACTTTATATGTTTGTAAATTAATCAGTTATATATATATAAATGAAAATTTACCTGAAAAAAAATACCTTATTGAACTGATGAAATAGCCGTCAGAATTCATTCGCTATTAAAATTGAACTACACTCAAACAAAGTACCAACCGAATAACTTTCGTGGTAAATCTTTATACTCTTAAGTTTTGATTAAATCAAGGCTTAGCATTTTTTTGAAAATGACTATTAGGAGAAGTATGTCCACCAATAATCCGCGATAAATAACGAGTTAGAGGCCGTTTATCAATGCTGTTCAGTTAATGCATTTCAAATTCGTCCCGAAGATAAATCAGAGACTCTCATTTATCGTTATAAGTTTCTTATAGAAATAATTTTTGAAATATTATTTTGAAAATGAAAAAATTCTAACGCGGCTAGAATAAATAGTGAGTCAGCAATTTTATCGAAGAAGGATTGTGGAGAGTATACTGAATAAACGCCCAAATAAGCAAATATACAGAAGATCTCCGACGAATAAAAGTCACGCTGCAGGTAATGTCGTTTTACCACCACTCACCTAATTCACGGTTAATTAAGGAATAAGTTAATAATGTGAGTACACGTACTCGTTTTTCGAATAGCGTATCGCTCGTGCACATATTTTCGAAAATACAAGTCGTCCGGATGGTTTGAGTAGCATCTATCCCTCCACCGCCACTCTAATCCGTAACAACCGATTTATATTCCGTACTGATTTATTATTCCAACACCGAGTTAGGGCTCACCACTATTCAGATAAAGAGATTTTACTCGTTAGGTTCGGCCTAATGTCGGAGTTAGTGCTTTCAAAGATTCAGATGCATGATGTTTGTTTATTTTCGGCTTTTTTATCGGTCATATCCGGGGACGGGGAAAAGGCTTATTCAAAGTGAAGGCGAACTTATTTCCCGACTCCTAAAGTTAGCCATAAAAAAACACCTCACAGTTTATTCTTATAATTGGATATCTGCGATTCACTCGGCACGCTATTATAATCCATTCTTATATCGTTTAGTTAAGATATTTAGAATAATTCTAGTTTTTTTTCGATTTTTGACTCGAACGTCCTAAACCCATGTAAATTATTTACCTTCACCCCCTAAAGTCGTCTCTTATATCTTTTTATTATACTGATCTATTCTGTATCGTTTTCTGTAATATATAAAATGGTTACTGTTTATCCTTCTCGCGTTTTCGCTCTCTGTTTTGTTAATATACTCTCGTTTTACCCTAACTTCTTGTCTCTTATCGTTTGGTTTTTTCTTTTATGTGTTCTCGATGTTGGTGTCCCTATCAAACTGTATGCCAGAGTTTTGTATGTCTTCGGAGAGATGAATGGTCGTTAGTTTGGTCCTTTTGTACAAACCACCGAATGTTTTGCCATCCTTTATATTTGCTTGGGAGTAATTTTCGATTTTCTGGAATGTGTTATTATTTTATTGGCCCAGCTTATTGTTACGCTCTCTCTCTGGTTTGTTTGTCTGTCTCTGTCTCTGTTTTGTTTAAAATCGTTTCATCCGTTTTTGTATGATTAAATAAGGTCGTCGGGTCTTCTGTAGTGGATTCTGTATGTATATGGTATGTTTCTAAATCAGATAAAATTTAGGAGAATGTTGTTGTCATTATTGGTCAACAGTTGTTCCACTTATTCGTTTCGTTGAGATCAAGGATGAATCTTATTTTAAGTCATGGTATTTTTGCGTGGGGAATCTTAGGGTTTTTTCTTATCTCAACTACTACCGCTATCGTTCTATTTGCTGTACCTTTCGTCGGAGTTTAGGGGCTACTAGCTTAAACTGTCACCTCATATAATTTTTACGATATTTGATTCTCGAGAGTGTAATTTTCCATCGTACGTACACATTTTCTTCAGCACGTCGATTGTATATAGTATTTTTGAAATGATAACGAGATCATAATCGCAATACTGAACATCTTCCATAATAGTGAGAGCGTTATAGTTCCAGGAATTGATCTGATCACCGACGGAGTTAATTATTAATATGAAACTTCGTTATGAAGATATAATTCCTTCGGTCGTCGTATATTCAGTTATTTAATGTCCCGATGAATTTGTTCATCTATATATGTTGTATTTTGTCGAATCTGTATAAACAATGGCGGGCGGAAGAAACACCATGTGAAGTATCACGATTAAATAATTGTACTTAACTTGTCTCTTCACTTTAATTAAATAATTATGTCCATATCTAAATAAGATACTCTCTATTGAATGACGACGCTCCGCTACCTTCATCCTAATTAAATACTTGGATTTTCTAATTGGGCATTAATATGAAGTTTAATTGAGTTTTCGAATCTACACAAGTGAACCTGTAGACTGAGTTATCTTTCTAAAATAATAGGCCAGCCCTATTTTGAACTAGCGCTCCTGCGAAAAGTAAGGTTCTTCATTTTCAAAATGTCAAACGGAGCCAAAAATTTGGGCGTAGACGCTTATAAAATTTATCTCACTTGGCTCCTTCAGCACTGAAAACAAGCAAAATGGATCGCGGATGCTCTCCGCTCACCTTTCCATTCATAATGATGATGTTCAAACCGATTAGAAGTCTTTTATATACAAGTTTAGCCCCCTCTTCAACCCGTCACTATGCTGAGTCAGGGAATTAATTAAGATTAATTAAACTGGCTGAAATTTAATTAGAATCCCTTAATTAATATTCTCCAATAAAAAATATAAATAATTTTAAAAAAGACAATAAAAATTTGAATTTGCTATCAGCTCTTCAAAATAATAATTTATAAAAACTATTATCAGTTTTAAAATAAATTGTAATGAAACAATTATTATTTAAATTTAAAATTGAAAATAAAATTTATATAAAATTTAATATTATATTATTTAAATTTAATTATAATATTGTATAAATTATATAAATTAAATTATATTATGATAATATAATTTATATTTTAATAATATAAATAAAAATTAAATAAATTACATTAATTCATGTAATAATTTATTACCTAATGATCAACAAGGCTTTAAGGGTATTGTTATAATTAATTAATATAATATATATATTATTATCGCATAATTTCCATTTTGCTACTACCAGACTTAATAATAATTTGTCGTTAATTTATAATTAGAGTTTTAACACTAGTAAATAACTAAAGAGAGTTTCTTCTCTTTTTTAAGGCTTTTAATATTAGTCGTGATGGTTCTTCAAAGTAATGTATTAAAGACGAAACGCACGCTGCACTAACGCAACCTTATTTCTCTAAGCTTTATTCTAACTATTTTTTCAACTTATTTCTTGTTAGTAAAAGAAAAAGTAATATAAATAAATTTATAATTAATATTCTTTTTTTATAATATTTTTTTTTCAAAAATAATAATTATTATTAATAAATAATATTAAATAAATATAATAATTAAAGTGTGTTGTTTGTAGATAGGTATGTTTGAGGTTTGTATTTCCGAGAGTGTATGAAACTTTTTGAAAAGTTTCGTATTTTGGCACGTGTGAATTATGAATATAAATAAACAGCTCAAGTGCGCAAACATCGGTACTTTTATTCGGTAAATTTTTTATCACCGCGGATGTCGTTTCGAGTATTTCACACTTCTTCAATCGTTTGGTAGTCTATTCTAAGTTAATTGACCGACGCATTTGCTTATTAGATTCAATGATAATCAGCTGCATGTATCTTTTTCTGTCGTGCACTATAACCGCAACGACTAGTTGTGCATACTAACCACGCTGCTTCACGCTGCTTCCGCTTGCTTCCGCTATGTTCCGCCCTACCGTCATTTTTTATTAGGCTCGAAAAACGTATTTGTTCCGCAAGGTGTTTAAGACGGAGTTTATTTTCGATCCTTTTTCTTCTAGTTTTCATAAAGGTACTGAAAATTGATTATAATAAATTTTCACCCCCAATCTTCCATATGTTCCTCTTTTTGAATTGAGAAGCTATTGTCGTTATCGATTTTAAATCTGGATAGCATCGTGAACAAAGAGAAGACGTAGCGGAAATAAACTATTCAGTAAACTCCAATGTCAGATGATATTTATCCGTATAAAACGTCAGGCGAAATATCTTGTCGCTTTCTTCGGACTACTCACTCGATACTTCCTTGATTATTCTCAAGCAACTGGACATGGACCTCTGTGAAGCTGAGTTGAATTCGTTTCCATTCGCCACTCGTGAACCATATATTTGTAAAAGCGACTCGAGTCCGTAAAAATTTTTTCCTTGCTATCCACAATACCACGCATTACGAAATAATTTATATAAAGTTGATTTTGGATATTGGAGTTAATAAAGCGAAGACGACGAAGCGGCAACCGGGAACGTGAGCGCCTCTTGCATTTTGTAGTAGGACTACGATAAACGTTATTTATCGACTAGTCATCGTTGGACCTTTTCTTTGATTCACACGCGATTATTTATTAGTATTAGTATTCTATCAAATAAACCATCAGGACCTGCAGTGCAGTCTTCGAATTAATCGATTATTCATTTTTTACTTTTTTTCTTCTTTCAACTAATATTATATAATTAATATTAATTATTTAATTAATTAATATTTATTATTAATTATATTATTATATAATAGGCATTAATGTAACGAACGTATAACAAACGTTTCGCCACAATACTCTCAATATCATCGTAATTTTCACAAGTTGTGAAAGGTCGGATGATTAATTTATATTTATAATAATACTTTTCATTAATAAAAAATTTAGATGAAATTTATAAATTTTTTAAGGTAACAGTATTATTTGTATGCTTAATTCCGATATTT
This sequence comes from Trachelipus rathkii, assembly GCA_015478945.1. NCBI lineage: Eukaryota > Metazoa > Arthropoda > Malacostraca > Isopoda > Trachelipodidae > Trachelipus > Trachelipus rathkii. The sequence goes on along the minus strand of JABUQX010079140.1, from coordinate 48,741 downwards.
AATAATGGGGATCGTTCTTCCATCCGTCCAATAAAATAGTTTATTATTTCTCGATAAATTTCGTTAACTATTAATTCTTCTTATATCAGTATATTATGCAAATTCTTTATTTAACCTCCTTTTGTACCATATATATGTATATTTATATATATAGTAGAGACCGAGATTCATTTCTATTACTTTAAGATTGGCGATTTGTGAGATGCTCACTTGAATTACAGATTTATGTGGCTATTAATCACGTATCAGGTCGCGTGATATGAACCCTCTTATCTGAGGTAAATTAGGATCGCGAATATTGCTCACTAATCTGATTTAATGTCTATCTAAGAATAATTCGGTTTAATCTAAATCCTATTGTAAGCTGAATACAATTTTTATTCCTTTAACTATGAATATACGTTCGTGACTCGTTTATACATCAAACTCCTTATACTTTCTTTTCTTATTAATATCTAATCACTCGTTATCTTGTGGTATAATTTACATTTATGGATATCTTCATTAAGTTTTGCATTTGTATAAAAAAGTTCTATACAGAGTTACGAGCTGAATAACTTTCGACTACGTCCGTCGAATTCTCTCACGAAATGTTATAATGTCACAGTTTATATATATCAGAGCGTCTTTTACGACCGATGAATTTAGATTCTTAAAGATGGTTTGACGACTTGTCGAGTTTATCACCATCCCAATAGTGATTGCTGGTGACTGGCTTCTTGTTGACTTGTATCAATTATGTTGCTGCGTAGGTATGCTGTTATTAATCTCACGTTTAGCTTGATTACTGAACATTGGTTATTTACCAATTAATAGTGTATCTTATAGAGAGAGATAGAAGCTCGTATATGTAATTTTATATTCGCTGAGAGTGCAGACGATATTCGCTAGTAATTTAAATATATTATACATGATTTATCTGGCCCTTTCACAAATTTAAGGGAATTATCGCGTCTGGAGAACATCTCGAGCTGCATATTTAACTCTGATACAAGTGTTAGTCTATATTCAATCATTTCACCACTATTTCTAGTTCTCGTATAAAAATATACGAAACCGATTTATCTAACCGTACTATGATAATAACAATATCATAAAAGGAAATAAGTGTGAACATTAACTTCTTCTAGTTGTTCACATATTAAGATTTTAGCTGATAAAAATTACTGAGAGGAGATGGAGCTCTAAAAAGTATATTGATTAATTTATTTGAATATATTGTGTATAAAATAAAAAAAATTATAAATATTTTAGTAGTTTTTATATATTTTGAAAATTATTTGTATATAAATATATTAATTATATATCATCTTATATATCTAATATTATAATATTTTAATTCCTTATTTATCATAAAAATAACAGTACACCTTCCAAAGTCAAATTGTCCAATTATATTAGACACTAATTTTTTATAAATCATCTGCTCAAAAGTGTCCTAAAATGACAAATTCATAAGACCGATATTATTCTTATTCGGTAGCGAGAGCTGAAAATGCGAGTCTCCCTATATTTCTGCCATAGTGGCTTTGCTATCGAACAACTTTGTGACTGAGGGAGCAATGCCTATGAGTCTTCCGCAGGGCTAATCCAAAACTCATGTCTATGTATTAAAATAAAAAAAGTAAAAAAAATTTTTTTAAAATTCCTGATAATTATTAAATGTAATCCTAATTACTCATATTATTCGAGAATAGAAACATGCTTTTTCATATTTTCCTTTTTTATTTGTATCAAATAAATTTTTAAAAATCTTCTGGAATGTAGTTATATATGTTTAGCGAAGCAACTTATATTATATTCTTCAATAGTTTGATATGTACATTTTAATATAATCGAAATTAATGTAAAATATGCACCCGTCATTACTTTGTTAATCAAATAATAAATGGATGAAAAGTTCGTAAGAGATAAAATTAAAATTATTATATATTTTATAACATAAAATAATAATATATCTATATAAAAGCCAATGAAATGTAATCCTAACTACTTATATTATGAATAGTCAACACGTGCTTTTTCATATTTTCCTTATGTAGTGTAATTACAGCCGATTCCACAGAGAATAAGTACAGTAAGTACATCGATAAAAGCGCTTTCCTGAAGGGTCTATGAATTTAGGTAGTTGGTCAGCAGATGTGGTGGTTCCAAATTTTCTTACAACATCTGAGAATGCGAAGTAATCAGTCCTAGGGGGGGGAATTTATAGATCCTTTTTGTGAAAATAAATTTTTAAACTTAATTCTATAATAGAAAATAGTAAGAATATTTTATTTTAAAAAAACAAGCACGCCATGGGATTGAATATTAGCTATCGAAATATTTCCCTTTTAATTCGACAACCATGTACTTACCACCACCATCTTCGAAGTTATTAACCCTGCCACTTTCCTGCAGATAATAATCTCTGAGAGTAATATGGAATATATTCAATATCTCATGATTTCTTCCTCTTTTTAATGATTAAGGCCGATCTCACCAATATAAATCTTTCCTTGCTTTCCGTGTTCATCTAGTGAGTCTTATAATAGTCTTCGAAAAATTATTATCATCTTCTCTACTTTAATTGATTATCTAACTTATGTAGCAACGCATCTTCGCAAAGAGAGTACACTGCTAATTTATAATAAATTTAAAATTCGAGCTATAATTGGAATCTGCGCTGATTTTCGTTTTTCAATCGTTTTCTTTGGTTCGCGCGAACTTCATGTATGCGTGTATCTACGTTCTGGTATATCTTACATATGTTTATGTGTGGATCTGTCTGAGTTCTCTAATATTCTTGCATACTCGAAGTTCCACCCGATATCTAAAAAAAGAAAATATATTCTTTAAATATGTCTTACTGTACTATAAGAATGTATGTACTCAGGTAAACCAAATATCGATAAATGATTAGTCATACATAATCATGGTAGTGTCAATCAGAAGTTCTTTATCAAGATGAAGTCTATATGACTTATAAGCGTAAATTATATTCCTCAACCTCCTGTACGGATGGCAATTTCAAGTTCCTCTTGCATCACAATTCCTTCGTAATCCAAATATGAAACAATCTTTGGAAAAGAAAGCAGAAATTTTTTTTTATACTGTCAGGACGGTGCTTTTTCCATTGTTCCAAACTTTAACTACAAATAGTGAAAGAAAAGAATAATTAATATATAGTATTGGGAAAATAAAATTAATCTGATTTCTGCGGTAATCACGTGCCATTATTAATATAAAAATAAATTATTATATTATCTAAAAAAAATTTTAAGAAAAATAATTATATTTATATCAAATTTAGTTATATTAAATATTATATATGTTTATTTTTGTATAATATTTTGAAATCCATTTTTAATTAATATATTTCATATAAGAATATTAAAAAAAATAATTTATATTTTAATATATTAATATATTATTTTTTATAATGAATTTTTGAAATATCAACAATAATATAAAAAAGAATTTTTCGAATACATTAATTGAGATAATTATATATTAGTGTGAGAATTAGCAGATAAATTTATTATTAATATAAAAATTGATAGCTATGTTAAAGTAATGGTAATATCAATTGTATTATCAATAATTATTTAAAAAAATATTATTAATTTAATAACAAATGTATTTGTATTTATTAAGGTAAATAAATATAAATTAAATTAAATATTATAATAATATAAATAATTATTAATATTAAATTATATATATTAAATAATTAATTATATACGAAATATAATACCAATAATTATTATTAGAATGAAGTAAGTAATTAGCACACAAATTAAATCTAACTAGTGAGGATCACAGAGTATCTTTAATAGTGATTAGGTTTGTATAAGATACCTTTCTAATTATAACAAGTGCCATCACCGATCACTTCATAGTAATCGTATTTAAGTAAGGTGCAGTATATTATTAATAGGTTAAGTCAACTATTCGAAGAACATTCATCATGAGTTTTCATACTATGATTGATTAAAAATAATGATTATCGCGATGGATATCATAAACCAGATCGCGGTGGAGAAAAAAATTTCCAGATCGTGTTATCCTTCAGCAGTAGAACAAACATGTTAGTTTGCGACTTTATAGAGAATAATGAAACATATTTTATATTGTGGGAATAAAAAAGTCTCGCTTCTGTCCTCTATAGCTTTACTGTGTCTCGAGCGAGTCATTACATATTCTATACTATATACAGTAAGGAGGTCAGTTAAGTATAATTTCATAGTTATCGTCTTCGATAATTAGCGGTTTGCTCTGTATTAATAGTAAGATCAATTAGAATCGTATTAATGAATTAATATATATATCTGTCAATATAATCGATTTTATTTCTAGTATCGATTCAAAATCATCGTCACTTATTTCGGAAATTTCAAGTTATTTCAGAAATATAGTATGCATGTATATATTAGATTCACTCTTAATATATATGAGTAATCGGATCCAAAATAGACCTTCATCATTAATACCAGCTCAATTAATAGTGGCGATATGTATATACTCCAAACTCTTCAATAATTTTCTTCTAGTGGAGAAAAGCTTTATACAATTTGCGACGAAGTTCTCTTGGAATACTAAAATTTATTAATGTATTTCCTATAGCACGAACGTTATAATACTTTCTCGTTTTTTTTGTGAACTTTCGGAATATACCCAATGATTCTTACGTTATTAGTGTAAAATTTTTTTCAAAAAAATGGTTTTTTAAAGCTCGGCCCACCACTTGTTGTACAACGTAACGAAATCTCTTTACGTGTGTTGGTTACTTCTTCCTAAATCTCACACATCGGCGCAACCGACTGATGTGCTACGGGAAAAAAGTATTAATATTTTATATAAGATTTAAAATTTTATTTTGAAATACATAATAGATATACATATATAGTAGATAATTAATAAAGAATATAATATATATATAATTCAATAAAGATAATTATTTGGAGAGTAACCGAAAACGGAATATTCACTAACGTAGATCGACGCGACACCGTTTTAGAGTGGTTTATGTAAATATAAATGGTGAAGTTCAGAGTCGCGTGAAACGTATAGTATTGATATACATAACTCGAGGTTTTCCTATAGAAATTTGGGCTCGAGATGTATTTTTTTAATTTTTTTTTCCAGATTTTATAGTTAACTCTAATAAAAATTCTATATTTACAAGAAGTTGGAATTTAAGGGATCAACACTCATAAAAAAATAATATATAGAGTACACTTCTGATTAAAAAAAATCTTAAGGGTACCCCGTCGCGCTTCGATCACGTGGCCACGAAGATTAACCGTTACTTTTTTATTTCTCTGGAGTATGATTGGTGTAAAATAGATTGGTCGTTTTCCCAAAGCGATAGTGTTTATTTCGAGGGTATAAACATAAAAATTATAATAATATCAGGTATCTAAGCTATAAAGAATTGGTATATCAACGTTTAAGAGTTTATAAATTAATGGTCAATTTTGAAGGGTGTTTCAGAGTTTCGACTTTTATCGATTCCCTTATGGCGAACTTTACTTATTTATATAGACTTTTCGAATAGGAAATCATGAAATATATAAAATATCGAATTTATTCAATTATTATCTATGTTAAGAATTTACCAATCCTTTTATCATTTATAAAGATTAAATATATTTATATATACGTATAAAATATACTGATTAAAATCTCAGGCGAGTTTGTAATTATAATGTGCTTTTATATAGATCATTCCTCTTCAAGTTTACGAACACATTTGGTGAAGGCCTCTCGAGTTTGCGAGCTACGGAAGAGCAAGTCATCTAAGTGATTATAAATGGTAAAATAGCGATTCCGTGTCTTTGTCCAAAGTAAACTTTGTGCAAAATATCCTAATTTTCATTCGAATAAAAATTCAATAAATTTTGAGCTTTCTCGCTCTCTTGGTATGGGAATTTATTGGATAAAGAAGTCGTTCGGTGCTCTGATAATGACTCGACGAGGCTATGACAACTCGACGACTGAGAGTCTTCTATGTATGGTTTAGATAGTAGAGGCGTTAGTTTTCTTTCGACGATCGTGAGATACTCTCAAATCAATTATAGTGAACATGTGTCCGTTAGGATAATTTTTCAGGTATGGTTTTTCGATATTATTGCGGTTGCTGAGTTAAGTGTGCTGATCGGATTATTATACTCGGTTCATGAGTGCTGTTATTAATTGATATTAGATTCTATTATCTATCAGTCTCTTATCAGATGTTTTTCAGTGTGAAAATTGGAAATCGAAAATGTATACATTATTAAAGCATTAATTAATATCTTGTGTTTCAAAAATATATTAGTGGCGATTGCGTTTGAGCAAACCTACGTTATTTCTTCGAGTGAGTCACTTTGAATAGAATTTTCTTTATACAATTATATGACATAAATTCCTGACATTATGCTATAGTTATATTTACTCGTATTTCGGCTCCCAAATCCAAGTTCTCGTAGAAATTTGATTTATCAAAAAAAATGAATATATTACTTTTTAAAGCTTTCGCCCACCGCTGGTTTCGTACGAACTAACTGTCTCGATCTGGTGTTATAGGTTCACTCTTACCTATATCTTCACACTCTAGGTGTGACCAATTGGATGCGCTAAATGTTGGTAAAAACTAGATTATATATAATGATTTATATATATTTTTCTTTTTGAAATAGAAATAAGAATAATTAAATATAAATATATTTTAGAGAGATATATATACAAAATGTTTTTTTCTGTTTTATTTATTTATTTATTTTTACTGGTAAATTAAATTGTAAGATAAATTAAATAAAAATAATATTTTTGATAACATATATTTAAAATAAAATAACAATACTCAAATTCGCCCCTGTTCAAGATAAAAAAATTAACCTATTTCATAGGCGGATTAAATTCGATCGATAGTTATTGCTTCCTGAAGAATTTAAGGCTATATATAGAATGTATTGAAGTTGAGATTTTTCGCTTTAATTTCAAAAATCGTCTAAATTGGCTTAACACCCCTTAAAAGTAACGAGGGGCATATAAGCACTCTTCAGCAGCTTTTAGTTTTACGATATCCGAAGCCGCTTCGAAAAAATGATCGACGGGTCGCGAAAGGCGACCGCAGTTTCGATCTATTACTTCGTTAAAACACGCTTAACCTTACTCGGTTACTCGAAGTCCTAAATTCCGTAATTATTTTTTTGGTTTTCACGAGAAAATCTCGCTTAGGGAACGAAAATTTTATTTTGCCCCATCTCCCGAGAAATCGAAAGTAACGTTATTTCGTGCCCCGATCGGAGCGTAAGAGGGAAGGAACCCTTGAGATTTTTTCACGTTAATTTTCAAAGAGTTCTTTAGAAGGCCCGACACCCGGAAAGTAACGAGGGGCATCTAAGCACTCACCAGCTGCTTTTAGTTTTACGATATCCGAAGCCGCTTTGAAAAAATGATCGACTGATCGCGAAAGGCGACCGCAGATTCGATCTATTACTTCGTCAAAACACGCTTAACCTTTCTCGGTTACTCGAAGTCCTAGATTCCGAAATTATTTTTTTTGTTTTCTCGAGAAAAACTCGCTTAGGGAACGAAAAAGTTATTTCGTTCCCATCTTCACGAGAAAGATCGTTATAGCAACTTATTGTTCTGAGTAGCTCACTCGATAGGGTGAGATAAGAGTTCATGTAAGTGGAGAATGTAACCACTTGTATATTTTATCAAAGTTTAAATTTTAATAGTTTACTATTTTAATTAAGGTCCATACAACCCCCTAAAATTTATAAGAAGGGCGTCCTAAGCACTCTCCATAGCTTGCTTTTTAATTATTAACAGTAATCCATGATATAGCTCCGTCTTCGTGTAAAAAATTGATTCGCGATCGCGAAAGAGCGACCGCAGTTATTCCAAACTTCTATTATAAATACATTTAACTTTTGTTCTTTCTTATTTCCGATTATAATAAAAAAAATAAAAAAAATATAAAAAGAGTTTTGTTACGTTTTTAAAATATATTAAGATGTAGTCTAATTTCTAACTATAATGAGACCTCAGTATTACCAGTGGTATTAATATTATATTATTAATATTGTTATAATTAGAAAAAATTTTATTTATTTATAAAATAAACACGTTTACACTTTGAATTGAATCGAAAGATACAATATTTTTAATTTATAGATATGTTATTATAATTACATATATAAATCATTACTTTATTATTTACTAATATATTAATATTGTTAACAAACGTTCGCAGCACAAAAAAAGTGCTGACGTTTATAGTGAAAACGTTTGGTCATTTTCCAGGTCCCTTTCAAACGCCGCTTTTTTTATAGCGTCATTTCATAGGGAATCGCTCGCAGAAATGGTTTACGCTCGAACTATCGTCATTTCGAACTATCGTCAATACCTTTTTAAATTGCTTATACATTATAGTTTATTAATGTTTATGTGCATGTTTTAACGTTTTAACTCTTAATATATGAAGCTATTCAATGAAAATATGCATTTTTTTGGAATGGGTATGGCGCCCATTTTTAAACTATGATAGTATTACCATTTCGGTCTGAAGTATTTTTCAAAGAAAGATAATTTATTTTTATCTCGAAAACAAACAAATCATTTATTTTTTTAATTTAAATGAATTGAATGTAAAGTGGTAAGTCCTATTTTTAATGTCGCCAATTCGTCGTGGGTTGCACATCAGTTAATTACGCAGTCTCTGACGTAAGCATTAGTAAATAATTATAAAAGATCGATGGGCATCGTCTGATGTTATCGGATATCAAAAAGTTTTGGACTCAAGTTCGCGGGTATGCCCTTTTTTTAGTCCTCGTGAATCGATTACCAACTCTATTTAGAGTTATTTTATTTTTCTGTCGCATTAATTATAACTAACGTAGTATTCGCACTTTTTGAAAAACCACTCACGTTTCATCCATGTCTGATTTATACGTCTCTATATTTATTCAAAGTGTCAAATTAATGTTGAGAAATATCTTTTATTTGTGATGCAATATTTTATTACAGTTTTTTATACTATCTGAATAGTATGATTTTTTTTTAAAATAACATTATATCATTCATATAATTAAATAATTAAGATTATTTACATTTTTAAATTGTTAAAGTTATACGGAACCCATTCTACCTTTATAAAAAAAAATGTAGATATAAAGTATAGTTTTATAACCACCACGTTTCAAATGCAGTAAAATAGAAATATTAGGATTAGTGATTTATAAACTATGCCCGATAAGATTGGTTTAATCGTTATTTATATAGTGCTGAAATTTATACAAATTATTTATTACTCGTTGAGTAGTTTTCTAAAGTATACAATAAATCATTAAATGAATTTCAATTTGATATTCTTGTTTCGAAATGAGTCATCAAGGGAAATTATAAGAAAAATTTCTTTTCTTATTAATGACCTTTAGTTTCAGGCTTGAATTAGATTTCTGTAGTTGATTTACTCGAATAAGAAAATTAGTCTTTTTAGCATATAAGATGAGCATATAATTATTTTTTGATGAGCCTTTTTGTAAGTAACTTCAATCTGACTTATAATCATTCAGTCGTAACTCTTTTTAGATTTCGTTTACGATCTCTTAATTAAATATGGCGCGAAACTCCATCAGAAAAACAATAGGAAGAAAGGGAAACAACAGCTTCTCTACCAATTTGTGTGATCTGAAAATGTCGAGAATTATGTAGTCGCTTCTAAAAAAAAATATTGTCGGATTACTTCCAGCTAACAGATGAGGACCTCGAATTCAATAAAAAACCTAATTGAAAAACCTCGAGAGAGAAATGTTGAGGAGAGTGCGAGATTTTAAGTTTCTGATTCAGGTCCACGAGACGTCCGTCATAAAAAATTTGCGATAATTCATCGTCTGAATATATCATAATATCCATCTAGATAAGTTCTAGAAAAATATTTTCTCCCATAGTGCGTTATTCTTGCAAAACCACAAAAATTTTCGTACTTTTTCGTTTTCAAAACGAAAAAAAAGAAATAGATCCTTACTCAAGAGACTGAAATAGGTTAGGACAAATAATCGTGTAGATCTCATATCTTTAGCTCTGTGTAAAAAAATTGAACTTATCGACGACCATCTTTCTTTAAGTACATTACCCGTAATTGAAGTTATTGATATTAATACTTGATTGACAACAATCTCATGTGAATAATGCTGGATTTAGAAGTATTGAGTATTATCTCCATATGATATCGCTTTAACTCTGCGAATTCTATTTTACAGCCGAAAGTCTGTGGCATGAAGAATTGGTAACCTCGTTCTTTTCAAAAGATCGAATCACTATTCGTTCACGATTATTTAATTTATTAATATCACCAGGATATTTGCTACCTGAAGTATCAAAATGGTTCAAAATATTCACTAAAAGCTGCCAGAATTTCTTCGTGTTCTATATTCCTGTTTCTAGGCCAAATATAGCTCGTTACTTTGGAGTGCACAAACCCCACAGACCATACGTATTTTCAACGAAAAGCGAATTCTTTTACTTTAAGTGGAACCGTTATCTCTGGGTGTTCTAACAAGCGAACCAAATAAAGCAAAAAGATTATTACATATCACCTTAATATTTGAGATTTAGGGTGTTAATGTACTAAAGCTAGAGTCCTTCGAGGCTCGTAAATGTATTAAAGATGCAAGAAAATTATGTTGAGGAAGCTTAAAGAAAAAGACCTAATTCGATGCAAGTTTTGGACGCTCCTCACGACAAATCGCAATCTTCTCCAGAAAACATAGTATTTTCCGAGACAGAACTTGTTGATCGACATCTTGTGAACTGAGGTTTTGAATATCTGTAGAGAGGCATAAAAAATCTTGTGTGTTATAGTGGAAGCGAATGATTTGTATCAGGGTTTATTAGAGCGATTCAAGGAAAAACGGGATGAAAGTATTTTTATTGGTTAAGAATTCGCCACGCGGATGTTCTTGCGAGAAAGATAAAACATAAATCCGCTGCTGTTCGATGTTCAAAGAACCGCACTTCTCACGTTACCGCGCGACTCACGAAATGGCATATCAAAATTAGTTACAAATCTAGTCATACTAATTTTCACTTGGGATACTTGCGACGAATGATCGTTGCGGATTTCATAATTGACAAATTCCCTCTCACCCGTCGAGAAAAAGTCGAGTCGATATACTATCGACAACGACGAGGATTGCTGGATTTTCTAACCTCAAGACCACTCGGTTCCAGGGGAAAGATTATAAAACGATAATTATCTTTTTCTCTCAACAGTACGGAGATCTGGATTAGATGACGATACAACGGCGAAGTACTCATCGTGCTTCCCAAAAAGAAAGGAAAATATGAGTCGGGAATAAAACAGGAAATTTGTTATATCGGAATCTCTTTAAAATCTCGATAATGCTCTAATCTGTTGCAAAAGCTCAGAGGCGCTGCCTGCTATATCTCGCGACAGTAGTCTTATCTTACGTTTTTTATACGACGCTTAGGAGGAGACAAGGCGTGTATTTCATGTCAGAATTGTCTCATTCGATGTCTTGCAAAAAACGTCATAGATCGCTTTGTTCATTTTTTAAAACAATCGCTTCTCACCCAAAACACACGAATCCCGAATGCGCAGTCGAAATTATATATGATCAAATCGAACTTATTCACTCGAGCGTATGCGTCACAGATCGCTGTAGATTTCCTAGTTATAACAAACTCCGTCGAGAGGATGACGCTGGACTATGAGGATGGCTACAGATTTTCCAATACAACAGCAAGAGCAAATTACGTACCAAAAGATAAATGATCGAGATGACTGCGCGGTTTTCCTACACGTCGACTTCAAAGAAAAAACTCGGAAGAATATCCCGAATCTCAAATTCGGAGAGAAAAACGGAAAAATATTGTAAAAGTGACCTACGCTTCGTAAAACAAACGTATTCGTAACCGCGTAGTACACCTAAGATAAATATATTATTTCTATAAAAAAATATTTTCTTTCTATGTCTGTAAAACATATACAATTTTAATTTAAATTTTAATTTAAAGTTTTATTATTATTCTCATTTTAAACGACTGACGCTTGTAAAAAAAATTAATAAATAAACGAAATTTCAAAAGCAGTATTTTTTCCCTTTTAATTTATTATAAATTGTTTTAGTAACAAAAGAGCTTTACTATAAACTACAGATCGTGTGATTCCTTCGTGCGTTAAAAACCATAAGAAAATGTTCCAAATTTCTGAAACACCTATGGGACTTAGACATTGAAGGAACGACTAACAATATTTATGCAAAAAGGTTATTAAAACTTTCAATTATAATGTTTCCTTTCCTCTTCCGACCACGTTTAGTTCGTCTATTTTTATTTATTATCTATCTATCACGGTATAAATGAAAGATAAAACAAATGAGATAAAAATAATTTACTACTATTAAATATTGACATTAAATACGGAACGAATGAGAGTCAAAATTTCATTCCGAATACCGAATAATATCTTTCCGAATATCACCTCCAACCCGTTCCCTTTGCTGAGCACCCTTTTCTATCCCCGGATCTCGGAAAGAAATTTCAATAGTCGTTCGTCGCTTATATTGTTAACGCTAAAACCATTTTTTTATAACATTAATATTTGCAAAGTAGCTAGTTGGCAAGCAGTTTTTTGAGAGAGAGGAAATGAACAACATTTTTTACCCTCGATAGAGCGTTGAGAAACCGAAAGAGAGAAAGAAAAAAATAAAGAAAGAAAGGAGTGCGAGCAATCGAGGGTGGTATGGCAGAACGAACGTGTAAAATGTTTGTCATCGCTTTAGCTATCTTCGAACCCTCCTGCGTTTGCGCGAGAGAGGGATCCGAAGATATTTCCAGGCTCCACGACGGGGACGTACGATGACAGGGAGCCCGTGAGTGTTTGTCCTCATCAGCGTTCAAAACCTGTAGTTATGTAGTGTCTGTAATGCGAGTGTATCGAAGAAGGAAGAGAAAAAAGTGGTAATAGAAGTAGAAGTTGAAAGCGAATTCGAAAAAAAATGTGTATTCGCCAACCACCGAGCTCGCTCGTTCCCCGCTAAGCTAAACTAACGCTATTTCGAACGCTTCGGACAAATACTCACCCTCGGATAGAAGGGGAGGGGGCCATCTATCGGAGGACTAACTATCTAATAAAAAACGAAAATATTGCGTGGTCTTTAGGCGCGCGCCATTCGACGTCCAAAGGCACTTGTCCAGTCCAGTCTTCCGTAACGTTAGTTATAATCGTACGTCGTGATGTCAAATAAAGGAACAATCAAACGCACACATATATATACTTTATTAACGGCACGAGTGAAGGATAAAAAGTAAACACAAAAATCTTTATTCGCTTGCGAGCCAAAACCAGGCTCCGAGGGTGTGGGGAGGACTTCCGAGGCGTGGGTGAAATCGAGTGACCGAGCCTGGCAAGAGCGGGGAACAGAGGTGTTCTTTTCAGGGACTCCACGCAGTAAAGGTGAAGTGTGATAAGAGTATTAACGTGATCTGCCCTTAAACCACCCGACACTCGACCAGGAACCCCTCGAAAGCGAGACTCCCCTATGGTTGGTAAATACCGCCCAAACTCGTGAGCCCTGGAATTGGACGCTGGAGATACGCTAAACTCGCGCATTTTGCCTTCGCTCATCGACGTTAGTAGTATGAGAGTATGAGCTCACCCGCTCTGTCGCCAGCCAAAATGAGAGTCCGAGGAGGGTTAACTTACGAGGCGTAGTGAAATCGAGTGACCGAGCCGGCAAGAGCGACGAACAGAGGTATCTTTCTCAGCGAGTCCGCCCGTTAAAGCGAAACGCGATAGGATTAACATATTCTCCTCTAAAACCACCCGAACACTCGACCCAGCAACCCGGGTCGTAAGCGGAGCCCTCCGTTCTTTTTACCGGTAACTGCTCCCGGCAGACTCATGCGCAGCTGTCCGGAATCGTGGTGGGCGAGAACGCGAATAGCGATAGGACGGCCGGCGCGATTTTGGCCTTCGCTCATGGCGACGTGCGCGGAAGCCTGAAGAGTGTGAAGCACGCACGGTTCTTGGGGTCACTGCTCGTTCTGCTCCCTGGTCCCTGTTCGCGAAGACAACAAGACGATACTTCGATTTCCACGCAGGAGGGGACTTCGAGGCGTGGAGTGATGAACCTCGAGCTGGGCAGTCCATTGACGGGGCAATCGAGCGGGAATCGGAGGTGTTTCTCTGTTTCGAAAGTGGACCAGGACACGGAACGGGTGGAGCGCTCGCAAAAAAAAGCGTAAGTTTGATAAAGAGTAATCATAACCTGCATGCTAATATACCCTACTGACTTGTACACAGTATTCCGGCACGTACGACACGGAAACCAGCCGCTCGTCAGCTATGACCGTCCACGGAAAAAAAATAATTCTGCCTGCACCATTTCGGCGGAATTCGAAGATCGGGTTTTCGTTTCGGAGCCATTATGATCGTCCGTTCTTCGGCCTTGCCTCCGAATACAAAACTAACACATAAGGCTCTTTGAATATCGCCTAGTAAAGGGTAAATAACACTCAAACACGAAAATACTTTTATTAAAAAGCGACAACGGAATAGACACGCATCAACAAATTACTGAGTTTTATTAGACGCACCGGAGTGAAGGATAAAAAGTAAAATTACAAAAATCTTCTTTCCGAAAGAAAAAGCGCTGTGCGCAGGAGGCGGCTAAACCTACGGAGCCTCTTTGACACCGAGGGTGTGGGGAGGAAGCGAGGTCCGTGGCTCGTGGGTGAAGAATACGAGTTGAGGCTCGAGAGTCCTGGGTAAGAGCGGGAACGAGGAGGTGTGTGGTTTTTCTCTCAGTAGGAAGCTCCACGCAGATAAGAGGGAATTTAGTATAAGAGTATATAACGTGATTAATGTCCGTCCTTTAAAACCTACCCTACACATCGCCAGGAACCCCTACGAAAGCGGAGACAAACCCTACTGGTTGGTTCAAATCCGGGCTCCAAACTCGTGAGCCCTGGAATGGACGCTCTGCGAGATTCGGCTAAACCTTCGCCAGCTCTCTAAAGGGGCGGTGGACTCATGTCTCGACGAACAGATAATCCATCGGTTAAGTAGTATGGAGAGATAGCTCACCCGCTCTGTCGCAGCCGAATGAGTCTTAGGCCGAGGAATTGGGTCTAAACTTTGGAAACGAGTGCGGTTAGTGAATCGAGGGTTTGTATGGTGGACCTTGAGCCGGCAAGACGAGACGAACCAGCACCGTACTCTTTGTCGCTCTAGCGAGGTCTGCACGACTCGACTTTCCGATATCTAACGAGCGAAACGCGTAGGGACTTAA
Source organism: Trachelipus rathkii (assembly GCA_015478945.1). Classification (NCBI taxonomy): domain Eukaryota; kingdom Metazoa; phylum Arthropoda; class Malacostraca; order Isopoda; family Trachelipodidae; genus Trachelipus; species Trachelipus rathkii. The sequence goes on along the minus strand of JABUQX010079140.1, from coordinate 33,451 downwards.
CATATCTGCTCCATACGTTATAACAACCACCCGACACTCGCACTCAGCCATCGGCACTCCTTCGTAAGCGGAGACTCTTTGGTGGCCCTGCAAGCACGATGCGTGTAGTTTTTTAGCGTGTCAAATTTCAGCAATACAAGACTCAATGAGCCTGGGCTCATGGGATTCTTGAGACAGAACTTAACCCGTCCTAAAATTGCTCCGATGAAATCGATCGTCAAATAGCGCGTACGCATAAATGCTGCCGTATGCTGTTTTTAGCGTATTCATCCGACGTTATGAGTTCAGTAGTGTCATGAGAGTGCATGAGCTGCTTCTACTTCCAGGGGCTTTCTCGTGACCGCCGTAGTGTTGGGGGTCGCGCGAGAATCTAAACAGATACACTCCGGACGGGGGAAAACTTCACTGATCGTGGGGTGAAAATGAGTGACCAAGACTGCAGAGCGGGGAACAGAGGTGTTCTTTTCAGTGACTCCGCGCAAAAAAGGCGTAGTTTGATAAGAGTATTAACGTATTCTGCCCTTAAACCTTCCGGCACTCGACCAGGAACCCCTCGTCAGCTAGACCGTCCATGGAAAATATCGCTCAACGATCGGGCGGGGGACGAGAACGGGTTTCTTCGACTTCCCGGGTGAGCCTTATCCACTCGAAGTCCGTTCCTCTTGGCGGAGGTCTGGGGTCCTGGAACAAATTATAAAATTTGCTTATCAGAATCACTCGGCCAGCTAGTAAGGGTAAAAAAGATCAAACGAAAATACAACTTCATTAAAAGGACTCGACAGAAACGTTCCTACCACGTCACAACCCTGGAGCCTGGTTTATGGGCTGAGCCGGCTGCTTTCACTTATAATATATTTTAATTTTAACGGCACGGATGGGTGGCAAGGATAAATAGAGAGTAAGCTGAACCAGGTAAAATGTAGATTTGTTCGAAATTGTAATATAATTTGTCGATACGGGGTCGAGTTTGTCGTCCGGAGATGAACTGGAGGTCTTTGGGCCTTATGATGCCATATTAGGGAGGAACGAAATTTCGTGAGAGAATAGGTCTGTGGATCGTGCATAGCGCTGCCGCGCGTGATTGAACTTTATCGTGTTTTTAGGTGTCAGAATGGATTGCATTTTTTTAAGGCTTAAGTCCATTTCGTCAGCCGGTGTTGCGGCCGACATACACTCACCTTACTTGGCTGTCATCTGCCTCGCCGACGTGTGGAGTTTGTAGACATTAAATTATTGGTCGTGCTCTCGCGGTCGCTTATCTCAGCTAGGCCATGGGTCAAGGTGTCCAGAGAAAGAGACTGGTGTTTCATGGGAGAACTCGTAGTTTTTTAAGCTCTTCCGGTTTTCTCTCTATTCCTATAATAGTGACGCGTGGTGGATTAAATAGTTTGGCATTTACTTTAGTTTTTATATTCACTGCGTCCCTAATCTAATATATAATAAATAATCCTTAAATCTAAAAAAGAAACATGCCTTAAAAAGCATGAAAAATAAACGCCCTGTGCTAAAAATGCGCTACGTGAAAAAAGTCAAATATGGTTTCGGGTCATATACCTATTAACCACTTACCTGTCACCTGCATACCGTAGCGATCTCACTAACACCCATAATACAAGGATTTGAAACCGCCTGGAGAAAATGTACGTTAAGAAAAAAAGCAGCAGCAGCAAAAGCGAGTGAAAATTCATGCATCATCTCAAAATCATACCTTACCTCCGAACGGAAGAATTATTTAAGTCAAACGCGGATAAAAACTGTTCTCGTATCGTTTATACTAAAAATGAAAGACGAACGAAGAGAATCCCACGCAGTTAGTTCTGGGTTGGGTCCGGGACGGTGCGGCTCTCTCCATGCGGGCCCGCGGCGCTTCGCATCAGGCAATGCCATTTCCCCAGTTTCGATAGGGCCTCCCCATAGATTGCGCGCCTTCTATTATTACTTATTTTTATTTTTTCTCTCTTTCGGATTCTATACGCTCCATAAATCGAGGCGTAACCACTGTTGTTCATTTACCTCTCATTCTCAAAGAAACTGCTAGCCAAACTAGCTACTTTGGCAAACATTTTATGTTAATAACAATATGGGTTTGGGTTATGCGCGTATGCATTTTTTTCCCCGCTGGGCGTAGAAAAGGCGTGCCTCAGCGAAGGGGAAGATCGGTTGGAAAGGCCTCCGCACATACCGCCGTTTTTTACAGGACGATACTAATATACTTATTCCGTGAGTCCTCTCACAGGATCTACCGAAGGTCACTTGACTCTCACGTTCTCGAAATTATAATATCCGTCGTCTTTCCTTCCCTGGTTTTTTCACAAGAGTAGTCAAGTTAATTAGATTAATCAAATGATTGAATAAAATTAAAGGGAGAAGTCGCGCGTCTGCTGCTAGAGATTGAGGCACTTACGTTGGAATCTACGTACCAAACTTATATTGTCATCGCCTTTTTTAGCTAATCTTCTTTCCGATCTCCTCCGTCGTCTTTGCGGTTTAATCTCGTGTATCGTGTTGTCGCGTGTCGCGTGTTTGTCGTGTCTTTCTTTTAATCCGAATACAAAAAAAAATCAATACCCGCGCCAATCGAGACGATGATCATCCGCCATTATTCGAACGAGCTCGAGAACCAACCTCGATCGATTGGTCCCGGCTCGTTTATATAAAAAAAAAATAAAAATAAACGGACGACAATGGACTCGTTCGCCCATTGAACGAACTCTGCAATGAAACGCATCCTAATGAACAAATGCATGCGCGAACGCGAAAATCTTCACCGGGATGCGTTCATGTACAGTAATGAAAAATAGACGAATAAGGCGAATGAATCGTCGTCGTCGACGACGCGATATATATTTTTTTCTATTCGATCGTATTACGTTTGTCGTTTGGTTTGTCGTTTGGTTGGTTGGTTGATTGATTGGTTGGTTCGAGTGACAGAGACTCGTTTCTTTCGGAGGGAGGGAGGGAGGGAGGGATCTCAAGATATTACCGGGCTCCACGACGGGGACGTACGATGACAGGGAGCCCGTGAGCGTCTGTCGTCATCAGCGTTCGAAACCTGTGTGTTTGGGGTATAAGTAAGTGTTCGTGAGTAAACCGAATAGGTTTGAAAAATAAAAAATAAATTTCAGTAGAAGAGAAAGGATTTTTTAAAGGGAACCCGCCCGTATATAAATAATAAATACGCAATCGATCACGTAAATACGAGATATGTACTGGCAGATTCGAAAAAAACCATTGTTCGAGCGAACCACTGGGCTCGCTCGCGGATCGATGTTTTTTTGGGGATAGGATAGGAGAGAGGTAAAAAAACGATCGACCCGAAGATCTAACTCAACGAACTAACTCCTCTAAAGAACTAGACAAACTACGCTATTTCGAACGCTTCGGACAAATTTTCACCCTCGGAAAGAAAAGGAAGGCCATCTCTCCGAGGAATAACCATGTACTCCTAGTGTGCCTTGTGCTTAAAGATTTGTATAGTTTGTATATTGATATTTCTAATCGCTTCATTGATTGGGGATAGTGGTATAGGGGAGGAGGAATAGTTTAAAAAAACGTATATCGATACAGCTTACAGAGATCTAAACTAACGAACTAATCATTAATTATAGTAGATGCGATGCATATAAGTTAAGTGTTAATTAATATGTTGTAAAATTTAAATTCGTAACGTTTATACAGCGCAATATACACTTGCTATTTATTTAATTAAAAACAATATCGTATACCCACGAGTTGCAGAAGAATTTCCTCAGAAAGAAATCGCAAAAGCTATTTATTGACTGAGCAGAACTGATAGTTTTTATTTTGTTATATTTTCACATGAAACTCACGCCGTTTCTGAGCGAGAATTTAATATTAACAACACTCGATATAAACTCAACATTTTATTCATAACATTGATATCGTTTCACGCAAAAATAAGACATTATCCGACTTCTTAGAGAGAAGAGAGTTCGTGTGAACTTATGGTTACGTTTTTGTTAAATATGCGGGGTCAATGTTTGGGAGGGGTTGCATCTTTACATTTTTGTATCACTTACGATAGCTCTTAAAGTTTACTTTTGTTTAATTTTTAAACCATAACATACTCTTCAATGTGGAGTTTCATCTTTTAAGATTAATTCTGTTTGGAAGATATTCTTTTCAAATAGTATCGAGCGTTATGAAGATTTAGATGGATATGACTTACATTTTCAAAAAATTAGTGTTTACCCGGAGAGCGCCTAGTGAATTTCCTTCAAGGTTGGAAATGCGCTTAGTTTGGACGCCAATTGGTTAAATTTAAATGTTTGGAATTTATAAAGTTACTCGGGAATATAGGGGTGCCGTTTATCTACATTTGGGGAGATTAACTGCACGGAATGATGGCAACATTTTGTCCACGTTTGTCAATCAAGCTCCACTTTTCTAAGATAAATATTAAAATCTGACTCTATCAGATAACGGTTGGAAGATCGTCTTTTTTATTTGTTTATGATTTTTTATATCGATCATCACAGATGCTGATTAACTACTCGTGTACAAATTTTTGTTATAAAGGAATTATGATAACTTAAAAATATTTTTCTTTTAAGAGGATATCATATTTTAAAGAATCATTATTCAGCGCTATAGAGTAATAGAGTGAGAATGAAAGGAAGGGTTTTGTTAGAGAATTGCTTTGGAAAGGAGAGGTGTGAGTGATGAGTTTTAATTTTTCAATCGAATACATTTTTATTTTTTGCTTATATAAACTGCTCCTCTACCGAATCTATGTTCAATATTAAAAATTCAAGTAAGAAAATTTAAGGTTTTATCAGCTTGTGTGTGTGTCTTCATTTCCGTAAAAGTGATTTATAGCCTTGAAAAATAGTATTTTAAGAACATGCCATTCACGGGAGTAAAATAATGTGGGATAAGTTTTTGAATTTTATGAAATTGTCTGGTGAAACACGGACGCGGGTTGGTTAAATTGCTTTAGGATAAAGGAATTGGAATCAATACGTTCGGTCCACTTGCTGGGCTTCCCCTTTCCAAAATTTAAACTGGGGAATCCCTCTTCTTCGGAGGTGGGGCTTTTTTTTACAATAGTCTCGATCGCCTTGCTTAATTTCTGAACAGACGAACCGAATATAGCACTTGAGCCATTTTTGGGGCACTACTTATGCGTAAAATTTCTTTGAAGTTAAGCTTGTTTTGCCATTTAAATCTAATATTTCGGCGAAACTTTTTCAAAAATAGTTACCCGAGCCGAAGATTTCCGAAAATCGAAAACCGTATTTCGCGATTGAAGTTAACTTTAATTCGGAAACGCGCCTTGTTTCTTGAGAGAGTTATTAAAAGACGTCCACTCAGCTCCACTTTCAAAATAAACTTACTTCTCTTCCTCGGCGTTCGCTTTTTTTATAGTCATCGCGCTTATCTTGTCTTGAAATATAAAAAATAGATTATTATTTTTTAAGACTATTTGTTTTTACATTTTTTGAGCAAATCTAATCTTCTAATCTATTAAAATTTAAGCGAAACGTGTTCTAAAATATTGATGATCCGACGGCTGTCTTTAAAAAGATTTTAACTCGCAAAACGACCGACTTTTGCGTTCTTGGTCAATCCCCGTTACGAAAAAACCGTAACTCAAAAGCGCGTTTTTAACACAGACGAAGAATTCTCTTCTCGCCAGAGTAGGTTTCTCTTTCAGAGTTAAAAATATCATATAGAAGAGACAGGCGTAGTCGCGACGCTCCTCTTGAAGTTCAAACTTGTTCATTAGGCTCAGGGGCGAGCCTGCATTATGGCAGACGGAAACGCTCGTTGTTCTTTGAGAGAATTATAAAACACGCCCATTCAGCTCCATTTCCAAAAAAAATCGACAGAAACCTTTTCAAAAAATAGTTACCCGAGACGATAATTTCCTAAAATTGAAAAATGTATTTCACTATCGAAGATAATTTTAATACAGAAATGCGCATTGTTTCTCGAGAGAGTTTTAAAACACGTCCACTCACCTCCACTTTCAAAATATACTGTCTTCTCTTCTTCGGCGTTCGCTCTTTTATAGTCATCTCGCTTATCTTAAAATATAAAAAAATGAAAGATCGTTTTTTTTTAAACATTTGTTTTTTTATATTTTTGATCAAATCTAATCTGGTAATATTTAACCGAAACTTAATTTAAAATATTGATTCGACTGCTAGCGCAAAAAAAATTTCGACTTGCGAAACGACCGATTTTCGCGTTCGCGGTTAATCCCCATTACCAGGAAACCGTAACTCAAAAGCGGGTTGGTTTTTTACAGAGACGAAGAATTGTTCCCTCGCCAAAGTAGGCTTCTCTTTCATAGTTGATAAATAACATAAATATATACATGTATAGTAGCGACGCTCCTCTTGAAGTTCAAGCTTGTCCATTAAGCGTTGGTGGGGGAGGCGAGCCTGCACTATGGCAGACAGATCATCACTTCTGCGGCGGTTTGGATTATTTCAATTCGGTACGCATGCTCCCGTTTGCGAGATTGAGCTTTCGGGTGATAACTTTAAGTATCAATGTATAGGGAAACGAAGGCGATTTTCTTTAGCAATCTCAAAGAAAAAAATTCATAAAATTTTTTAAGTCCAAATTATTTTTTTCAAATTTTAACTTATAACTTCGACTTATATTAGTTCCCGATCAGGCGTCACTATATACGTCATAATCGGTTTAATGATAGTTTAGGCTTAAGAAAATGGTTATTTGAAAGCGTTCACGCGACCTTTTACGGATTCCGTAAGGGACACAATATTATATTGACGTTTCGAAGGGGATATTAAACAAAATTCGTATGATGATAATTAAATATTAGGACTAAGAAAAATTATATTGAATATCAATTCCTTATTGACTTTGTTTTCATAACTATTTTTTTGGGTTTTCTTCGGAAAAAAAAGCTCGCTTAAGGAACGAAATTAAATTAAACAAAATTCGTATGATGATAAATAAATATTAGGACTAAGAAAAATTAAATTAAATATATCAATTCTTTATAGACTTTCTTTCCTTAACTATTTTTTTTTGGATTTCTTCGAAAAAAAGCTCGCTTAGGGAACGAAAAATTAATTTTGCACCATATCCCGAGAAGTAAAAAGTAACGTTATTTTCGTGCTTTTGCTTCGCGCGAGATTCGTATATTTACCGAATAATAATAATTTAGTACAATTTTTATTTTATTTTTAATTTAGACACCCTAAAAAATGATTTAAAAAAGAAAATGGTATTTTATGGGAAACTAAATTAAAAAAGGAATAATTACAATAAAAAAATGTAATAAAATAATATTTTTCGGTAAATATACAAATCTTGCGAGAAGCCAAAGCACGAAATAACGTTACTTTTTACTTCTCGGGAGATGGTGCTAAATAAATTTTTCGTTCCTTAAGCGTTTTTTTTTCGAGGGATGTGAAATTTTTGATTTTTGTACTACCGAAAAACGACCTAACGTGATCGGGCGACGCTTTTTAGGGAATTCGGAAACGCTCGTTGTTCCTTGATAGAATCATAAAATACGCCCATTCAGCTCCATTTCCAAAATAAATTGACTCCTATTCTTTAGAGTTAGTTTTTTTTATAGTCAACGCGCTTTCCCGACGCTTTTTAGGGAATTCGGAAACGCTCGTTGTTCCTTGATAGAATCATAAAATACGCCCATTCAGCTCCATTTCCAAAATAAATTGACTCCTATTCTTTAGAGTTCGTTTTTTTTATAGTCAACGCGCTTATTTCATCACCTAAATAATTTTTAATCGAACACTTATAAGAAACCTTTTCAAAAAATAGTTACCCGAAACGACGATTTCCTAAAATTGAAAACAGGATTTCGGAATTTAATTTTGATACGGAAACGCGCGTTGTTTCTTGAGAGAGTTTTAAAACACGTCCACTCAGCTTCACCTCTAAAAATATACTGACCTCTCTTCTTTAGCGATCGCTTTTTTATAGTCATCTTTTTCTCTCGCAAAAAAACTCGCTTAAGGAACGAAAAATTTATTTTGCACCTGTCTCCACAGAAAGGTAAAAAACTAACGTTAATTTTTTCGCGCTTTCGCCTTCGCAGCGAGAATTCGCTAATTTAACCGAAAATATAGATTTTTACTATTTTTTAATTTAATAGTCATCCTAAAAAATGATTTAATGAAGAAGACCTTGTAGTATTTTATGGGACTAAATAAAAAAAGAATAATTGGAACGTTGGACCCGGTATAGTGAGGTTTCATCGGAAACTGATATAAATCGAAGATATAAGTGTTAAAATCTAAAAAATCCCAAAGAAAATTATACACAAAATTTTTTGGAGTCAAAATTATTTTTCGGAAATTGCACCTAGACCTACCTTCGACTTATATTAGTTCCCAATTAGGCATTACTATATGACGTCATAATCGGTTTAACGGTAATTTAAGCTTGAAAAAAGGGTAAGCTTAAGAAATGGTATTTATCTGAAACTTTCTCAAAAATACTTACCCGAGGCGAAGATTTTCTAAAAATCGTAAACCCTATTTCGCGATTGAAGTTAATTTTAATTCGGAAACACTCGTTGTTCATTGAGAGAGAATTACAAAACACGCCCATTCAGCTCCATTTCCAAAATAAATTGACTCCTATTCTTTAGAGTTCGTTTTTTTTATAGTCAACGCGCTTATTTCATCACCTAAATAATTTTTAATCGAACACTTATAAGAAACCTTTTCAAAAAATAGTTACCCGAAACGACGATTTCCTAAAATTGAAAACAGTATTTCGGAATTTAATTTTGATACGGAAACGCGCGTTGTTTCTTGAGAGAGTTTTAAAACACGTCCACTCAGCTCCACTTTAAAAATATACTGACCTCTCTTCTTCGGCGATCGCTTTTTTATAGTCATCTCGCTTGTCTTAAAAAAAACTCGCTTAAGGAACGAAAAATTTATTTTGCACCTTCTCCCGAGAATTAAAAAGTAACGTTATTTTTTAACGCTTTCGCTTCGCACGAGATTCATATATTTACCGAAAAATAATAATTTATTATTACTATTTTTAATTTTTTCAATTTAGTCACACTAAAAAATGATTTAATGAAGAAGACGGTATTTTATAGGAGACTAAATTAGAAAAAGAAAAATTGCATCGTTGGACCCAGTATAATTTTTAATCGAACACTTAAAAGAAACCTTTTCAAAAAATAGTTACCCGAAACGACGATTTTCTAAAATTGAAAACAGTATTTCGGAATTTAATTTTGATACGAAAACGCGCGTTGTTTCTTGAGAAAGTTTTAAAACACGTCTACTCAGCTAAACTTTAAAAATATACTGACTCTCTTCTTCGGCGATCGCTTTTTTATAGTCATCTCGCTTGTCTTAAAAAAAAACTCGCTTAAGGAACGAAAAATTTATTTTGCACAGGAACGAAAAATTTATTTTGCACCTTCTCCCGAGAAGTAAAAAGTAGTACAAGGAAACTATTGTTTTTCCATTTTTAAAACAAATTTCTTACGCTGATTCCAAAAAGGTTATTATTTTTTTTGTAACTATCGTAGTTTTCGAGAAAAAAAATAAATAACCAAAAAAATCAAAAAAATTTTTTTTCCATTTTTAGAACAAATATCTTACGCTGATTCCACGAATGTTATTAGTTTTCTTGTAGCTATCGTAGTTTTCGAGTTTTTTGCACTTATACCTTCGATATAGTATGTTTTGAGTTCGTTTGTTCGTCTGATCGTTCGTTCGTTTGTTTGTTGAACTAATATAAGTCGAAGGTCTAAGTGCAAATTCTGAAAAATAATTTCGACTTAAAATTTTTTGGGAAATTATTTTCTCTGTGATTTTTTAGATTTTCACACTTAGACCTTTGACTTATATCAGTTCCCGTTGAGACGTCACTATATGGGGTTGAAGTGATAGTTTATACCTTAAAAGGTGTTGCGCGATCAAGTTAGATCGTTTTTCGGTTCCCTTCGAAACTCACTATAGTATAGTGTCGCCTTACGGGAATCGCAAAAAGCGGCTGAACGCTTTCAAATACCAGCTACCTAAGCTAAAACTATCTTCAATCCGATTATGAACTCATATAGTGGACCCTGATCGGGAACTGAATAAGTCGAGGTCTAATGTGCAAATTCCGAAAATAATTTGGACTTAAAAACATTTTGTGTATTATTTTCTTTGACGAGAAAATTTTAGATGTTAGCACTTAACCTTCGACTTATACTTAGACCTTCGACTATATACTTAGACCTTCGACTTAGCACTTAAATGGCAAAAAATTTTTTGGATTTTTTGGGGCTATTTTATTTTTTTTTCTCAAAAACTGCGATAGCTACAAGAAAACTAATAACATTCGTGGAATCAGCGTAAGAAAATTTTTCGAAAATGGAAAAAAAAAATATTTAGATTTTTTTTTTTATATTTATTTTTTTTCTCGAAAACTACGATAGCCACAAGAAAACTAAAATAACATTCGTGGAATCAGCGTAAGATAATTGTTTCTAAAAATGGCAAAAAATTTTTTTGGATTTTGGGGCTATTTTATTTTTTTTCTCAAAAACTACGATAGGTACAAGAAAACTAATAACATTTGTGGAATCAGCGTAGAAAATTGTTCTAAAAATGGCAAAAATTTTTTTGGAATTTTTTTGGGCTATTTTATTTTCTTCTCAAAAACACGATAGGGTACAAGAAAAAAACTAATAAACCATTCGTGGAATCAACGTAAGAAAATTGTTCAAAAAAATGGAAAAATTTTTTGATTTTTTTGGGATATTTTATTTATTTTTTTTTCCGAAAACTACGATACGCTACAAGAAAACTAATACACATTTCGTGGAATCAGCAAGTAACGAAAATTGTTCTAAAATGGCAAAAAATTTTTTGATTTTTTTTGGGATATTTTATTTTTTTTCTCGAAAACTACGATAGCTACAAGAAAACTAATAACATTCGTGGAATCAGCGTAAGAAAATTGTTCTAAAAATGGAAAAAAATTTTTGATTTTTTTTTGGATATTTTATTTTTTTTCTCGAAAACTACGATAGCTACAAGAAAACTAATAACATTCGTGGAGTCAGCGTAAGAAGATTGTTCTAAAAATTGCAAAAAAAATTTTTTGATTTTTTAGGGCTATTTTATTTTTTTTCTCGAAAACTACGATAGCTACAAGAAAACTAATAACACTCGTGGAATCAGCGTAAGATAGTTGTTCTGAAAATATGAAAATTTGTTTTTGGATTTTTTTGGTATTTATTTTATTTTCTCGAAAACTACACTACGATAGCTACAAGGAAACTATTGTTTTTCCATTTTTTAAAACAATTTCTTACGCTATTCCCAAAAGATATTATTTTTTGTAGCTAATCGTAGTTTTTATTATCCGTCTAGTAGGCCCGAGAAAAAGAAAATAAAAAAATAAAAAAATAACATAACCAAAAAAAAATCTCAAAAAAATTTTTTTCCATTTTTAGAACAAATATCTTACGCTGATTCCACGAATTCGTTATTAGTTATTTCTTGTAGCTATCGGTTAGTGCATGTTATCGCAGTTTTTTACACTATAGAGAACCCGTCCCACTGTATTTCGACTATATATAGTGAGTATGTTTTGAAGTTCGTTTGTTTCGTCTGACCGTTCGTTCGTTTGTTTGTTGCAACGATAATAATTAAGTCAAGGTCTAAGTGCCATAATTAAATTCCGAAAAATAATTTCGACTTAAAAATTTTTGGGAAATTATTTTCTCTGTTATTTTTTAGATTTTTTCACACTTAGACCCTTGACTTATATCAGTTCCCGTGAGGACGTTCACTATTTGGTTGAAGTTTTGATAGTTTATACCTTAAAAGGTGTTGCGCGATCAAGTTAGATCGTTTTTCTGGTTTCCCTTCGAAACGCACTATAGGTATGTGTTCGGGCCGAACGGGAAATTCGCAAAAGCGGCTGAACGCTTTCAAATACCAGTTACCTAAGCTAAAACTATCTTCAATCCGATTATGACGTCATATAGTGACGCCTGATCGGGAACTGATATAAGTCGAAGGTCTAAGTGCAAATTCCGAAAAATAATTTGGACTTGAAAAATTTTGTGTATTATTTTCTTTGAGAAATTTTAGATTTTAGCACTTAGTCCTTCGACTTATACTTAGACCTTCGACTTATACTTAGACCTTCGACTTATCACTTAGACCTTCGACTTAGCACTTAGACCTTCGACTTAGCACTTAGACCTTCGACTTAGCACTTAGACCTTCGACTTAGCACTTAGACCTTCGACTTATACTTAGACCTTCGACTTAGCACTTAGACGTTCGACTTATATCTAGACCTTCGACTTATACTTAGACCTTCGACTTAGCACTTAAACCTTCGACTTATACTTAGACCTTCGACTTATATCAGTTCCCTTCGAAACGTCACTATATCGGGTTCAACGATGGTTTATACCCTAAAAAGCGTCACCCGATCACGTTAGGTCGTTTTTCGGTTCCCATCGAAACGTCACTATAATATAGTGTCGCCTTACGGGAATCGCAAAAGCGGCTGAACGCTTTCAAATACCAGTTACCTAAGCTAAAACTATCTTCAATCCGATTATGACGTCATATAGTGACGCCTGATCGGGAACTGATATAAGTCGAAGGTCTAAGTGCAAATTCCGAAAAATAATTTGGACTTAAAAATTTTTGTGTATTATTTTCTTTGAGAAGATTTAGATTTTAGCACTTAGACCTTCGACTTATACTTAGACATTCGACTTATATCAGTTCCCTTCGAAACATTCGTGGAATCAGCTTAAGATAATTGTTCTAAAAATGGAAAAAAAAATTTTGTGATTTTTTTTTATATTTTATTTTTTTTCTCGAAAACTACGATAGCTACAAGAAAACTAATAACATTCGTGGAATCAGCGTAAGAAAATTGTTCTAAAAATGGAAAAAAAAATTTTTGAATTTTTTTTGGATATTTTATTTTTTTTCTCGAAAACTACGATAGCTACAAGAAAACTAATAACATTCGTGGAATCAGCGTAAGAAAATTGTTCTAAAAATGGCAAAAATTTTTTTTTGATTTTTTGGGGCTATTTTATTTTTTTTCTCGATATATATAACTATATATATATATATAGTTTTATATATATATATATAAATATATATTATATATATATATATATATATATATATATATATATATATATATATATATATATATATATATATATATATATATATATATATATATAGGTTAGTGTCTAAAGCTGACATCATGTAACTAGGAGAACAACAGCAACCTACAGTAAGGCATACACATTGTTTCATATGCATGGCACAGAAAAAAAAGACTTTGACCGCAAAAAAATAGGGCGCCCGAGTGTTAGGGGTGTTTAAAACTAACGAATACCCACGGGTAGACCACCCCGATGTCAGGAGTCGGGGTCTCTCGGCCTCTAGGTGGACTACGGGGGGGACTAATCCCCCCCTCCGGGGATGGTCTCCGGAACCCCGCTCTTTGGTCTTTGGGTGTCGCCGGGGTTCCTCCGACCATCCCCTCCGGGGTATGAAACGTCCCCCCCTTCGTTCCCCCATCGGCCGAGCCCCCTAAAAAGGGTAAACTTCCTTTTTAGGGGGCTCGAGCCGAGCCCCCTATATGGCCATGATATATATATATATATATATATTATATATATATATATATATATATATATATATATATATATATATATATATATATATATATATATATATATATATATATATATTTAACAGTTTAGCTTTACCGTTATTCATTCGCGCATTTATTTAATTTTTTTTTTAATTTAGTCACCCTTAAATTCAGTTTTCTATGTTAATTAATTTTTAGAGGTAACTAAACTAAATGATTTTTTTTAAAAAAAAATAAATAAATAATAACTACGATAAAAACTACGATAGCTACAAGAAAACTAATAACATTCGTGGAATCAGCGTAAGAAAATTGTTCTAAAAATGGCAAAAAAATTTTTTTGATTTTTTGGGGCTATTTTATTTTTTTCTCGAAAACTACGATAGCTACAAGAAAACAAATAACATTCGTGGAATCAGCGTAAGATAATTGTTCTAAAAAGGGCAAAAAAATTTTTTTGATTTTTTGGGGCTATTTTATTTTTTTTCTCGAAAACTACGATAGCTACAAGAAAACTAATAACATTCGTGGAATCAGCGTAAGAAAATTGTTCTGAAAATGGCAAAAAAAAAATTTTTGGTTTTTTGGGGCTATTTTATTTTTTTTCTCAAAAACTACGATAGCTACAAGAAAACAAATAACATTCGTGGAATCAGCGTAAGATAATTGTTCTAAAAATGGCAAAAAATTTTTTTTGATTTTTTTGGGGATATTTTATTTTTTTTCTCGAAAACTACGATAGCTACAAGAAAACTAATAACATTCGTGGAATCAGCGTAAGAAAATTGTTCTAAAAATGGCAAAAAAAATTTTTTGGATTTTTTGGGGCTATTTTATTTTTTTCTCAAAAACTACGATAGCTACAAGAAAACTAATAACATTCGTGGAATCAGCGTAAGAAAATTGTTCTAAAAAGGGCAAAAATTTTTTTTGATTTTTTGGGGCTATTTTATTTTTTTTCTCGAAAACTACGATAGCTACAAGAAAACTAATAACATTCGTGGAATCAGCGTAAGAAAATTGTTCTGAAAATGGCAAAAAAATTTTTTTGTTTTTTGGTTATTTATTTTTTTTCTCAAAAACTACGATAGAAACTACAAAAAAACTAATAACATTCGTGGAAACAGCGGAAAATTGTTCTAAAAATGGAAAAAAAATTGATTTTTTTTTTTGGATATTTTATTTTTTTTCTCGAAAACTACGATCAGCTACAAGAAACTAATAACATCGTTGGAATCGCGTAAGAGATTTGTCTAAAAATTTGCAAAAAAAAATTTTTTTTTTTATTTTTTAGGGCTTTTTTATTTTTTTTCTCGAAAACTACGATAGCTACAATGAAAACTAATAACATCGTGGAAGTCAGCGTAAGAGAGTTGTTCTGAAAATATGAAAATTTGTTTTTGGATTTTTTTTATTTATTTTATTTAAACTTAAACTACGATATCTCCAAGCAAAAATTTTTTTTTTCCATTTTTAAAAACAATTTTTCTTACGCTGATTCTAAAAAGCTTATTTTTTTTCTTGTAGCTATCGTAGGTTTTCGAGGAAAAAAAAATAACCAAAAAAATGTCAAAAAAAATTTTTTTCCATTTTTTTGAACAAATATCTTACGCTGATTCCACGATATGTATTTAGTTTTCTTGAGCCTATTCGGTAGTTTCGAGTTTTTGCACTTAAGACCTTCGACTTATTAAGTATGTTTGAGTTCGTTGTTCGGTCTGACCGTTGTTCGTTTGTTTTGTTGCATAATATAAGCGAAGCGTCTAAGTGCAAATTCCGAAAAATAATTTTGACTTAAAAAATTTTTTGGGAAATTATCTTTCTCTGTGATTTTTTAGATTTTCACACTTAAACCTTTGACTTATATCAGTTCCGTTGAGAGTCACATATAATGGGGTTGAAGTGATAGTTTATACCTTAAAAGGTGTTGCGCGATCAAGTTAGATCGTTTTTCGGTTCCCTTCGAAACGTCAGTATAGTATAGTGTCGCCTTACGGAATTCGCAAAGCGGCTAAACGCTTTCAAATACCAGTTACCTAAGCTAAAACTATTTCAATCCGATTATGACGTCATAAGTGACGCACTGATCGGGAAACTGATATAAGTCGAAGGTTTAAGTGCAAATTCCGAAAAATAATTTGGACTTGAAAAATTTTGTGTATTATTTTCTTTGAGAAATTTTAGATTTTAGCATTTAGTCCTTCGACTTATACTTAGACCTTCGACTTATACTTAGACCTTCGACTTATCACTTAGACCTTCGACTTATCACTTAGACCTTCGACTTATCACTTAGACCTTCGACTTAGCACTTAGACCTTCGACTTAGCACTTAGACCTTCGACTTAGCACTTAGACCTTCGACTTATACTTTGGTTTTTTAACTAACGCACGAAGGAATCGGACGATCTGTAGTTTACAGTAAAGTTTTTTTTGTTACTAAAACAATTTATAATAATTTTAAAAGGAAAAAATACTGCTTTGGAAATTTGGTTTATATTTATTAATTTTTTTACAATTGTCAGAATAAAACTTTAAATTAATAATGTATATATATATATATATATATATATATATATATATATATATATATATATATATATATATATATATATATATATATATATATATATATATATATATATATATATATATATATATATATATATGTTTTACAGACAGAGAAAGAAATAATTTCTTTTCATGGAGATAATATATTTATTCGAGGTCTACTACGCGGTTGCGAATACGTTTGTTTTACGAAGTGTAGGTCAATTTTACAATATTTTTCTGTTTTTCTCTCCGATTTTGAGATTCGAGATATTCTTCCGAGTTTTTTCTTTGAGGTCGACGTGTAAGAAAACCGCAGTTATCTCGGTTGCTATGTAATTTGCTCTCGCTGTTGTATTGGGAAATCTGTAGCAGCCATTCTCATAGCCCAGCGTCATCCTCTCCACGGAGTTTGTTATAACTGGGAAATCTACAGCGATCTGCGACGCACACGCACGAGTGAATAAGTTCGATCTGCTCATATATAATTTCGACGGCGCATTCGGGATTCGTGTGTTTTGGGTGAGAAGCGATTGTTTTGAAAAATGAAGAAAGCGATCTATGACGTTTTTTGCAAGACATCGAATGAGACAATTCTGACATGAAATACACGCCTCGTCTCCTCCTAAGCGTCGATATAAAAACAAAAGATAAACTACTCGCGAGACTATAGCAGTCAGCGCCTCTGAGCTTTTGCAACAGATTATTGAGCATCGATTTTACGATTCCGATAAACATTTCCTGTTTATCCGACAATTTCTTCTTTTTGGGAGCCGATGGTACTTCGTCGTTGTCATCACCGACTCGTCTCTTGAGAGAAAGATCTTTCGTTTTTAATCTTCCGGAACCGTGGTCTGAGGAAAGAAAATCCACAGCCAACCTCGTCGTTGTCGATCGGTCGACCGACCTTTTTTCTTGACGGGATTTGCAATTATGAAATCCGCAACGATCTTCGTCGCAAGTATCCAAGTGAAAAATAGTGATGTGATTGTAAATAATTTTGATAGCGCATTTGTGAGTCGCGCGGGTAACGTGAGAAGCGGTTTCTTTGAACATCGAACAGAGCGGTTTATGTTTTACTTCTTCGCAAGACATCGCGTGGCCGAATTCTTCCAATAAATTTTTCAGTCGTTTTGTCTTGATAGACTCTAATAAAACTGTATACAAATTATTCGCTAAGCGATAACACGCTGATTTTTTATGCCTTTCTAGCAGAGATTCAAACCTCAGTTCCAAGATGTCGATCAACAGTTCCTGTTCTTCGGAAAATACTACGTTTTTTGGGGAAGGTGGTGGCGATTTGTCGTGAGGAGCGCCCTCGGCGATTCACACCTTTTTTTCTTTAAAGCTTTTTCTACCTCCAGAAACTTTTTTCCCGTCGCAATCATCATTAATACGTTTACGAGCCCCGACGGACTTTAGCTTTAGTACATTACACCTGAATCTCAAATATTTAAGGTGTTTGAAATCATCTTTCTGCTTTATTTGGTCGCTATTAGAACACCCAGGATACGGTTCACTTAAACTAAAAGAACGCTTCTCGTTGATTACGCTGACTGTTGGGGTTTGGACAACCAAATACGATGCCATATCTGGACTCAGAAACGAATATAGAACTCGAAGAAATTCCGCCGGCATAAGTGATTTTTGATCGTTTCTGTGGCAAAAAACCTGGTGATTAATAAATATATCGTAGAACGATAGTGTTCGATCTTTTGAAGGAACGAGGTACCTCTTCATCCAGCTTTCGGCGTAAGAAATTCGCTGTTTAAGCGAAACCTGTAACTCATCGTCAAACCCAGATTTTCCAGGTTGTGTCATCTTAGCTTCAATTGCGTGTGTAAATTTAGAAGATTCGCGTATTTCCGAATTTTTTACAGCTAAAGAATGACTCGAATATCGTCACACTCGACTTGGCACTTCTTATAACTGATACCACAGACGGCCCTATCGATCTTTTATACTTTTTTAAGGCTTACATCATCAGCTAGTTATTACGTGGCACCCGGAGATAGCGACATAAAAATTAATAAAATTTTTTATTTCGTAATAATAATAAAAAAATGATTTGTTTGTTTTCGAGATAAAATATATTATTCGTTTCAAATTATATTTCAGAGAGCCGAGACAAAGTTTAAATTTTTTTTTTCACAGTCGAATATTTTTCCTATTTCGGACTTAGATCATTGAGGTAAATTAATTCCTGATAAAACTTTACTATATGAGCTATTAAAAGAAATTGAAATAATTTTGGTAAATAATAATGTTTTGCTTAATAGTCAAAAAAATAGTTTAAAAAAAAATATTTTTCTTAGAATTTGTCACCAAAGCAAAATTTAAATAAATTATGATATTTGTTTTTTTAATATGTTTTGCTTAATAATCAAAAAAAATTCAAGCTTTTAAAATGTATTTTGAATATAATATGTCAGCTAAGCAAAATCTAATTAAAATTGAACAATGGATTATATTTTAAATTAATTAAATTGGAATATTTTGTTTTTCGAAATACTTTTTGCTTACTAATCATAATAAATTAATCTGACGTAACACTTTTCGTCTATAAAAGAGAGAGTTTTCGCCTCAAGGGTGTCATAGTTAATTTAAACGCACAACGAGGTGCTTCTTAGGGGAACAGAACATACGACCAAATACGAATTGGTAAAACGGATATCTTATTATACAACGAGCCGTTACCATAAGTAAACGCATCAAAGAGTTTCGAAATTACGTTGTTATGATTATTAAGCAAAAAGTAATTCGAAAAACAAAATATTCCAATTTAATTAATTTAAAATAATCCATTGTTCTATTTTAATTAGATTTTGCTTAGCTGACATATTATATTAAAAATACATTTTAAAAGCTTGAATTTTTTTGATTATTAAGCAAAACATATTTAAAAAAAACAAATATCATAATTTATTTAAATTTTGCTTTGGTGACAAATTCTAAGAAAAATATTTTTTTTTAAACTATTTTTTTGACTATTAAGCAAAACATTATTATTTACCAAAATTATTTCAATTTCTTTTAATAGCTCATATAGTAAAGTTTTATCAGGAATTAATTTACCTCAATGATCTAAGTCCGAAATAGGAAAAATATTCGACTGTGAAAAAAAAAATTTAAACTTTGTCTCGGCTCTCTGAAATATAATTTGAAACGAATAATATATTTTATCTCGAAAACAAACAAATCATTTTTTTATTATTATTACGAAATAAAAAATTTTATTAATTTTTATGTCGCTATCTCCGGGTGCCACGTAATAACTAGCTGATGATGTAAGCCTTAAAAAAGTATAAAAGATCGATAGGGCCGTCTGTGGTATCAGTTATAAGAAGTGCCAAGTCGAGTGTGACGATATTCGAGTCATTCTTTAGCTGTAAAAAATTCGGAAATACGCGAATCTTCTAAATTTACACACGCAATTGAAGCTAAGATGACACAACCTGGAAAATCTGGGTTTGACGATGAGTTACAGGTTTCGCTTAAACAGCGAATTTCTTACGCCGAAAGCTGGATGAAGAGGTACCTCGTTCCTTCAAAAGATCGAACACTATCGTTCTACGATATATTTATTAATCACCAGGTTTTTTGCCACAGAAACGATCAAAAATCACTTATGCCGGCGGAATTTCTTCGAGTTCTATATTCGTTTCTGAGTCCAGATATGGCATCGTATTTGGTTGTCCAAACCCCAACAGTCAGCGTAATCAACGAGAAGCGTTCTTTTAGTTTAAGTGAACCGTATCCTGGTTGTTCTAATAGCGACCAAATAAAGCAGAAAGATGATTTCAAACACCTTAAATATTTGAGATTCAGGTGTAATGTACTAAAGCTAAAGTCCGTCGGGGCTCGTAAACGTATTAATGATGATTGCGACGGGAAAAAAGTTTCTGGAGGTAGAAAAAGCTTTAAAGAAAAAAAGGTGTGAATCGCCGAGGGCGCTCCTCACGACAAATCGCCACCACCTTCCCCAAAAAACGTAGTATTTTCCGAAGAACAGGAACTGTTGATCGACATCTTGGAACTGAGGTTTGAATCTCTGCTAGAAAGGCATAAAAAATCAGCGTGTTATCGCATAGCGAATAATTTGTATACAGTTTTATTAGAGTCTATCAAGACAAAACGACTGAAAAATTTATTGGAAGAATTCGGCCACGCGATGTCTTGCGAAGAAGTAAAACATAAACCGCTCTGTTCGATGTTCAAAGAAACCGCTTCTCACGTTACCCGCGCGACTCACAAATGCGCTATCAAAATTATTTACAATCACATCACTATTTTTCACTTGGATACTTGCGACGAAGATCGTTGCGGATTTCATAATTGCAAATCCCGTCAAGAAAAAAGGTCGGTCGACCGATCGACAACGACGAGGTTGGCTGTGGATTTCTTTCCTCAGACCACGGTTCCGGAAGATTAAAAACGAAAGATCTTTCTCTCAAGAGACGAGTCGGTGATGACAACGACGAAGTACCATCGGCTCCCAAAAAGAAGAAATTGTCGGATAAACAGGAAATGTTTATCGGAATCGTAAAATCGATGCTCAATAATCTGTTGCAAAAGCTCAGAGGCGCTGACTGCTATAGTCTCGCGAGTAGTTTATCTTTTGTTTTTATATCGACGCTTAGGAGGAGACGAGGCGTGTATTTCATGTCAGAATTGTCTCATTCGATGTCTTGCAAAAAACGTCATAGATCGCTTTCTTCATTTTTCAAAACAATCGCTTCTCACCCAAAACACACGAATCCCGAATGCGCCGTCGAAATTATATATGAGCAGATCGAACTTATTCACTCGTGCGTGTGCGTCGCAGATCGCTGTAGATTTCCCAGTTATAACAAACTCCGTGGAGAGGATGACGCTGGGCTATGAGAATGGCTGCTACAGATTTCCCAATACAACAGCGAGAGCAAATTACATAGCAACCGAGATAACTGCGGTTTTCTTACACGTCGACCTCAAAGAAAAACTCGGAAGAATATCCAGAATCTCAAAATCGGAGAGAAAAACAGAAAAATATTGTAAAATTGACCTACACTTCGTAAAACAAACGTATTCGCAACCGCGTAGTAGACCTCGAATAAATATATTATCTCCATGAAAAGAAATTATGTGTCTTCTCTGTCGTAAAACATATATTATATATATATATATAATATATATATATATATATATATATATATATATATATATATATATATGTAATATCGTAAATTTAAAAATGTATATATATATATATATATATATATATATATATACATTATTAATTTAAAGTTTTATTCTGACAATTGTAAAAAAATTAATAAATATAAACCAAATTTCCAAAGCAGTATTTTTTCCTTTTAAAATTATTATAAATTGTTTTAGTAACAAAAAAAACTTTACTGTAAACTACAGATCGTCCGATTCCTTCGTGCGTTAGTTAAAAAACAAAGTATAAGTCGAAGTGTCTAAGTTTGCTAAGTCGAAGGTCTAAGTGCTAAGTCGAAGGTCTAAGTGCTAAGTCGAAGGTCTAAGTGCTAAGTCGAAGGTCTAAGTGATAAGTCGAAGGTCTAAGTGATAAGTCGAAGGTCTAAGTATAAGTCGAAGGTCTAAGTATAAGTCGAAGGACTAAATGCTAAAATCTAAAATTTCTTCAAAGGAAAATAATACACAATAATTTTTCAAGTCCAAATCGATATTTTTCGGAATTTGCACTTAGACCTTTCGACTTATATCAGTTCCCGATCAGGCGTCACTATATGACGTCATAATCGGATTGAAGATAGTTTTAGCTTAGGTAACTGGTATTTGAAAGCGTTCAGCCGCTTTTGCGATTCCCGTAAGGCGACACTATACTATACTGACGTTTCGAAGGGAACCGAAAAACGATCTAACTTGATCGCGCAACACCTTTTAAGGTATAAACTATCACTTCAACCCCATATAGTGACGTCTCAACGGGAACTGATATAAGTCAAAGGTCTAAGTGTGAAAATCTAAAAAATCACAGAGAAAATAATTTCCCAAAAAATTTTAAGTCGAAATTATTTTTCGGAATTTGCACTTAGACCTTCGACTTATATTAGTGCAACAAAATCAGAACGAACGAACGGTCAGCACGAACAAAACGAACTCAAAACATTACTATATAAGTCGATAGCGTCTAAAGTGCAAAAAAACTCGAAAACTACGATAGCTACAAGAAAACTAATAACATTCGTGGAATCAGCGTAAGATATTTGTTCTAAAAATGGAAAAAAAAATTTTTGATTTTTTTGGTTATTTATTTTTTTTTCTCGAAAACTACGATAGCTACAAAAAAAATAATAACCTTGTAGATATTCACGCGTTAAGAAAATTGTTTTAAAAATGGAAAAAAAATATTAGTTTTTTTGTAGCTATCGTAGTTTCAAGATATGGATAATAAATAACCAAAAAAAATCCAAAAACAAATTTTCATTTTTAGAACAATTTTCTTACGCTGATTCCACGAGTGTTATTAGTTTTCTTGTAGCTATCGTAGTTTTCGAGAAAAAAAATATAAAAATAGCCCTAAAAAATCAAAAAAAAATTTTTTTGCAATTTTTAGAACAATCTTCTTACGCTGATTCCACGAAATGTTACTTAGCTTTTCTTGTACTATCGTAGGTTTCGAGAAAAAAAAAATAAAATATCCAAAAAAAAATCAAATTTTTTTTCCCATTTTAGAAACTAATTTCTCTTACGTGATTTCCACGAATGTTATAGTTTATGCTATGTGTCTAATCGTAGTTTTTGAGAAAACAAAATAAAGTATGCCACAAAAAAACCTAAAATAAAAATAATTTTTTTGCCATTTTCAGAACAAGTTCTTACGCTGATCCTCGAATGTTATAGTTTTCTTGTAGCATACAGTAGTTTTCGAGGAAAAAAAATAAGATATCCCAAATCAAATTTCAAAAAAGTTTTTTTTTGTCATTCTTAGTCCGCAGGTCATAGTCACAACCAGATTTGATGTTTTCTTTTACTGCTGATCTCCGACGCTAATGTTATTTATATGTTCTGTGATAGCTTATCGTCACAGTTTTGAGGTAAAAAAATTGGAGATCCGAAATAGCCCACCGAAAAAAAATCCTAAAGAAAATTTTGCCATTTAGAGCAGTTTTTCAGTACACTTTCTTCACCAATTATTAAGAACATGTCGCTATTCGTTTTTTTCCAGAAAAAAAATAAAAACAACCCAAAAAATCAAAAAAAAAAATTTTGCCATTTTTATAACAATTTTCTTACGCTGATTCCACGAATGTAATGTTTTCTTGTAGCTATCGTAGTTTTTTGAGAAAAAAAATAAAAGCCCCAAAAAACCAAAAATTTTTTTTTTGCCATTTTCAGAACAATTTTCTTACGCTTGAATTCACGAATGTGTCGTCGTATTATTAGTTATTCTACTGAGTGAATGCTATTCGTATTTTCGATGAAAAAAAAAAAAAAATAAAAAAAAGCAAAAAAAATTTTTTTGCCCTTCCTTAGGAGAACAATTTTCTTACGCTGATTCCACGAATGTTATTGTTTTCTTGTAGCTATCGTAGTTCGAGAAAAAAATAAAATAGCCCCAAAAAAATCAAAAAAAATTTTTTTGCCATTTTTGAACAATTTTCTTACGCTGATTCCAGCGAATGTTATTAGTTCTTCTGTACTACGTAGTTTTTATCGTTAGTTTTATTTATTTATTTTTTTAAAAAAAAATCATTTAAGTTTAGTTACCTCTAGAAAAACTTAATTAACATAGAAAACTGAATTTAAGGGTGACTAAATTAAAAAAAAATAAATAAATGCGCGAATGAATAACGGTAAAGCTAAAACTCGTTTAAAACATAATCATATATATATATAATATATATATATATATATATATATATATATATATATATTATATATATATATATATATATAATATATATATATAATATATATTCATGGCCATATAGGGGGCTCGGCTCGAGCCCCCTAAAATGAAGTATTTACCCTTTTTAGGGGCTCGAGCCGATGGGGGACGAAGGGGGGATGTTTCATACCCCGGAGGGGAGGGGCGGAGAACCCCCGCGACACCCAAAGACCCAAAGAGCTCGGGGGTTCCGGAGACCATCCCCGGAGGGGGATTAGTCCCCCCCTTAGTCCACCTAGAGGCCGAGAGACCCCGACTCCCTGACATCGGGGTGGTCTACCCGTGGGTATTCGTTAGTTTACACCCCTAACACTCGGGCGCCCTATTTTTTTTGCGGTCAAAGTCTTCTTTTTTTCTGTGCCATGCATATGCAACAATGTGTATGCCTTACTGTAGGTGCTGTTGTTCTCTAGTTACATGATGTCAGCTTTAGACACTAACCTATATAATATATATATATATATAATATATATATATAATATATAAATATTATATATATATATATATATATATATATATATATATAACTATATATAATATATATTATATATATAATATCGAATATATTGATATATCCAATACTCGATATATCGATATAGTTCGATATATCGAATATCGTAGCTCAATTTTTTTTGCCATTTTTAGAACAATTTTCTTACGCTGATTCCACGAGTGTTATTAGTTTTCTTGTAGCTATCGTAGTTTTCGAGAAAAAAAATAAAATATCCCCAAAAAATCAAAAAAAATTTTGCCATTTTTAGAACAATTATCTTACGCTGATTCCACGAATGTCATTATTTTTCTTGTAGCCATCGTAGTTTTCAAGAAAAAAATTAAAATATCCAAATAAATTTAAATTTTTTTTTATGCATATATTCCATTTTTAGAACAATTATCTTACGCTGATTCCACGAATGTTTCGAAGGGAATTGATATAAGTCGAATGTCTAAGTATAAGCCGAAGGTCTAAGTGCTAAAATCTAAATCTTCTCAAAGAAAATAATACACAAAAAATTTTAAGTCCAAATTATTTTTCGGAATTTGTACTTAGACCTTCGACTTATATCAGTTCCCGATCAGGCGTCACTATATGACGTCATAATCGGATTGAAGATAGTTTTAGCTTAGGTAACTGGTATTTGAAAGCGTTCAGCGACTTCTTCGATTCCCGTAAGGCGACACTATATTATAGTGACGTTTCGAAGGGAACCGAAAAACAACCTAACGTGATCGGGTGACGCTTTTTAGGGATAAACCATCGTTGAACCCGATATAGTGACGTTTCGAAGGGAACTGATATAAGTCGAAGGTCTAAGTATAAGTCGAAGGTTTAAGTGCTAAGTCGAAGGTCTAAGTATAAGTCGAAGGTCTAAGTATAAGTCGAAGGTCTAAGTGCTAAGTCGAAGGTCTAAGTATAAGTCGAAGGTCTAAGTGCTAAGTCGAAGGTCTAAGTGCTAAGTCGAAGGTCTAAGTGCTAAGTCGAAGGTCTAAGTATAAGTCGAAGGTCTAAGTGCTAAGTCCAAAAATCAATTTTTCGGAAAATCGGTAACTTTGAACCTTAATATCTCTGATGGGGTAAGTGCTAAAAATCTAAAATTTTCACACATTATACTACTACCATAGATGTTCCTTCACCTGCAAATTATTTTTCGGAATTTGCACTTAGACCTTCGACTTATATCAGTTCCCGATCAGGCGTCACTATATGACGTCATAATCGGATTGAAGATAGTTTTAGCTTAGGTAACTGGTATTTGAAAGCGTTCAGCCGCTTTTGCGATTCCCGTTAGGCGACACTATACTATAGTGACGTTTCGAAGGGAACCGAAAAACGATCTAACTTGATCGCGCAACACCTTTTAAGGTAAAAACTATCACTTCAACCCCAAATAGTGACGTCTCAACGGGAACTGATATAAGTCAAAGGTCTAAGTGTGAAAATCTAAAAAATCACAGAGAAAATAATTTCCCAAAAAATTTTAAGTCGAAATTATTTTTCGGAATTTGCACTTAGACCTTCGACTTATATTAGTGCAACAAACAAACGAACGAACGGTCAGACGAACAAACGAACTCAAAACATACTATATAAGTCGAAGGTCTAAGTGCAAAAAACTCGAAAACTACGATAGCTACAAGAAAACTAATAACATTCGTGGAATCAGCGTAAGATATTTGTTCTAAAAATGGAAAAAAATTTTTTTGATTTTTTTGGTTATTTATTTTTTTTTCTCGAAAACTACGATAGCTACAAAAAAAATAATAACCTTTTTGGAATCAGCGTAAGAAATTTGTTTTAAAAATGGAAAAACAATAGTTTCCTTGTAGCTATCGTAGTTTTCGAGAAAATAAAATAAATACCAAAAAAAATCCAAAAACAAATTTTCATATTTTCAGAACAACTATCTTACGCTGATTCCACGAGTGTTATTAGTTTTCTTGTAGCTATCGTAGTTTTCGAGAAAAAAAATAAAATAGCCCTAAAAAATCAAAAAATTTTTTTTGCAATTTTTAGAACAATCTTCTTACGCTGACTCCACGAATGTTATTAGTTTTCTTGTAGCTATCGTAGTTTTCGAGAAAAAAAATAAAATATCCAAAAAAAAATCAAAAATTTTTTTTTCCATTTTTAGAACAATTTTCTTACGCTGATTCCACGAATGTTATTAGTTTTCTTGTAGCTATCGTAGTTTTCGAGAAAAAAAATAAAATATCCCAAAAAAAATCAAAAAAATTTTTCCATTTTTTTGAACAATTTTCTTACGTTGATTCCACGAATGTTATTAGTTTTCTTAAGCGAGTTTTTTTCGAGAAAAAAAATAAAATATCCCAAAAAAAATCAAAAAAATTTTTCCATTTTTTTGAACAATTTTCTTACGTTGATTCCACGAATGTTATTAGTTTTCTTGTACCTATCGTAGTTTTTGAGAAAAAAAATAAAATAGCCCCAAAAAATCCAAAAAAATTTTTTGCCATTTTTAGAACAATTTTCTTACGCTGATTCCACGAATGTTATTAGTTTTCTTGTAGCTATCGTAGTTTTCGAGAAAAAAAATAAAATAGCCCCAAAAAATCAAAAAAAAATTTTTGCCATTTTTAGAACAATTATCTTACGCTGATTCCACGAATGTTATTTGTTTTCTTGTAGCTATCGTAGTTTTCGAGAAAAAAAATAAAATGTCCAAAAAAAAAATCTAAATTTTTTTTTTCCATTTTTAGAACAATTTTCTTACGCTGATTCCACGAATGTTATTAGTTTTCTTGTAGCTATCGCAGTTTTTGAGAAAAAAAATAAAATAGCCCCAAAAAATCCAAAAAAAATTTTTTGCCATTTAAGTGCTAAGTCGAAGGTCTAAGTATAAGTCGAAGGTCTAAGTATAAGTCGAAGGTCTAAGTGCTAAAATCTAAAATTTCTCAAAGAAAATAATACACAAAATTTTTTAAGTCCAAATTATTTTTCGGAATTTGCACTTAGACCTTCGACTTATATCAGTTCCCGATTACCCAGGACAAAGTCCACCTACTATGACGTCATAATGGGATTGAAAATAGTTTTAGCTTAGGTAACTGGTATTTGAAAGCGTTCAGCCGCTATTGCGATTCCCGTAAGGTGACACTATACTATAGTGACGTTTCGAAGGGAACCGAAAAACGATCTAACTTGATCGCGCAACACCTTTTAAGTTATAAACTATCACTTCAACCCCATATAGTGACGTCTCAACGGGAACTGATATAAGTCAAAGGTCTAAGTGTGAAAATCTAAAAAATCACAGAGAAAATAATTTCCCAAAAAATTTTAAGTCGAAGTTATTTTTCGGAATTTGCACTTAGACTTTCGACTTATATTAGTTCAACACACAAACGAACGAACAGTCAAAAGATCTAAGTATAAGTCGAAGGTCTAAGTATAAGTCGAAGGTCTACGTGCTAATTCGAAGGTCTAAGTGCTTCGTGGAATCAGCGTAAGATATTTGTTTTAAAAATGGAAAAAAAATTTTTTTGATTTTTTTGGTTATTTATTTTTTTTTCTCGAAAACTACGATAGTTACAAAAAAAATAATAACCTTTTTGGAATCAGCGTAAGAAATTTGTTTTAAAAATGGAAAAACAATAGTTTCCTTGTACTACTTTTTACTTCTCGGGAGAAGGTGCAAAATAAATTTTTCGTTCCTTAAGCGAGTTTTTTTTAAGACAAGCGAGATGACTATAAAAAAGCGATCGCCGAAGAAGAGAGTCAGTATATTTTTAAAGTTTAGCTGAGTAGACGTGTTTTAAAACTTTCTCAAGAAACAACGCGCGTTTTCGTATCAAAATTAAATTCCGAAATACTGTTTTCAATTTTAGAAAATCGTCGTTTCGGGTAACTATTTTTTGAAAAGGTTTCTTTTAAGTGTTCGATTAAAAATTATACTGGGTCCAACGATGCAATTTTTCTTTTTCTAATTTAGTCTCCTATAAAATACCGTCTTCTTCATTAAATCATTTTTTAGTGTGACTAAATTGAAAAAATTAAAAATAGTAATAATAAATTATTATTTTTCGGTAAATATATGAATCTCGTGCGAAGCGAAAGCGTGAAAAATAACGTTACTTTTTAATTCTCGGGAGAAGGTGCAAAATAAATTTTTCGTTCCTTAAGCGAGTTTTTTTTAAGACAAGCGAGATGACTATAAAAAAGCGATCGCCGAAGAAGAGAGGTCAGTATATTTTAAAGTGGAAGCTGAGTGGACGTGTTTACCCCTACAAAAAACATCTCACTCAAGACAACCAAACGCCGTTTCCAGTATAACAAAAATAACAATTCGGACAATCCCTGTTATTTCCAATTTTAAGGGATAATAAGATAATTCGGTGGAGAAACACCTCACTCTTATTTACAAAAAAGGTTTCATTATAATGTGTATCGAACTTATAAAAATCTATTACTAGGATAACACTGAAATCAAGCGCAAAATAGTATGACTATTAAAAAACAAAGAACTCTAAAACGAAATTCAGGAGTCCAAACTTCTATACCATTATGAGGAACCGAACAATGGAGCTATGAAATGGACCATCACACACACAAACACACCCCACAACACACGATGCTTTTGTGAAAATTCTCTACGCACCATGAACGACGCAAAAACCGTAGTTTGCGAATTAAAATTCAACTTCCAAATGCGCTGGAACAATAGGG
Source organism: Trachelipus rathkii (assembly GCA_015478945.1). Lineage (NCBI taxonomy): Eukaryota > Metazoa > Arthropoda > Malacostraca > Isopoda > Trachelipodidae > Trachelipus > Trachelipus rathkii. The sequence continues at coordinate 4,163 of JABUQX010079140.1, read as the reverse complement.
TTTACGACTTTAAATACTAACGCCAAAAACAATCCATCCGCCCATCAACAGGGTAAGTATTATCTTCGACATGGAATGTTTCAGAAAAGGGCATCTATTCTTAAAGCACTATAACCCTTCTTCTAATTCACAAGCTTAAACTTACCGGTAAACAACCACACCGATTCATCGCACGTCATATAGTAATACGACACTAACTTAGGAAACCCTAACTATTAAAGTCAGACAGGAGTAGCCTCTAGAGACTGCAATTGTCCGAACAAACTCATTTTTTTAAGACTCCAAAAACTTTCAAAATTTTTCCATCGCTTACGTTGGTATTTTTTAGTCCTGAACACTTATATCTTCGTATTTCATATTCCACCAGTATTACCCGAATATGAAACACTCACCATCATATACCGGCGGTCCAACGTTCCCAATTATTCTCTTTTTTAATTTAGTCCCATTAAAAATACCGCTTTCATTCATTAACATCATTTCTTTAGGACCATGGACCTATATAACATTAAAAAATAGTAATAAATAAATCTATTTATTCCGACACGTAAATAACGAATCTCGTGCGAAGCGAGAAACAGCACGCGAAAAAAATTAACGTTAGTTTATTCACTTCTCGGGCAGAGGTGGCACAATAAATTTTTCGTTCCTTTAAGCGAGTTTTTTTAAGGACAAGCGAGAATGGACTATAAAAAAGCGATCGCTAAAGAAGAGAGGTCAGTATATTTTTAGAGTGAAGCTGAGTGGACGTGTTTTAAAACTCTCTCAAGAAACAACGCGCGTTTCCGTATCAAAATTAAATTCCGAAATCCTGTTTTCAATTTTAGGAAATCGTCGTTTCGGGTAACTATTTTTTGAAAAGGTTTCTTATAAGTGTTCGATTAAAAATTATTTAGGTGATGAAATAAGCGCGTTGACTATTAAAAAAAACGAACTCTAAAGAATAGGAGTCAATTTATTTTGGAAATGGAGCTGAATGGGCGTATTTTATGATTCTATCAAGGAACAACGAGCGTTTCCGAATTCCCTAAAAAGCGTCGGGAAAGCGCGTTGACTATAAAAAAAACTAACTCTAAAGAATAGGAGTCAATTTATTTTGGAAATGGAGCTGAATGGGCGTATTTTATGATTCTATCAAGGAACAACGAGCGTTTCCGAATTCCCTAAAAGCGTCGCCCGATCACGTTAGGTCGTTTTTCGGTAGTACAAAAATCTAAAATTTCACATCCCTCGAAAAAAAACGCTTAAGGAACGAAAAATTTATTTAGCACCATCTCCCGAGAAGTAAAAAGTAACGTTATTTCGTGCTTTGGCTTCTCGCAAGATTTGTATATTTACCGAAAAATATTATTTTATTACATTTTTTTATTGTAATTATTCCTTTTTTAATTTAGTTTCCCATAAAATACCATTTTCTTTTTTAAATCATTTTTTAGGGTGTCTAAATTAAAAATAAAATAAAAATTGTACTAAATTATTATTATTCGGTAAATATACGAATCTCGCGCGAAGCAAAAGCACGAAAATAACGTTACTTTTTACTTCTCGGGATATGGTGCAAAATTAATTTTTCGTTCCCTAAGCGAGCTTTTTTTCGAAGAAATCCAAAAAAAATAGTTAAGGAAAGAAAGTCTATAAAGAATTGATATTTAATTTAATTTTTCTTAGTCCTAATATTTATTTATCATCATACGAATTTTGTTTAATTTAATTTCGTTCCTTAAGCGAGCTTTTTTTTCCGAAGAAAACCCAAAAAAATAGTTATGAAAACAAAGTCAATAAGGAATTGATATTCAATATAATTTTTCTTAGTCCTAATATTTAATTATCATCATACGAATTTTGTTTAATATCCCCTTCGAAACGTCAATATAATATTGTGTCCCTTACGGAATCGTAAAAGTCGCTGAACGCTTTCAAATACCATTTTCTTAAGCCTAAACTATCATTAAACCGATTATGACGTCATATAGTGACGCCTGATCGGGAACTAATATAAGTCGAAGGTCTAAGTGCGAATTTCGAAATATAATTTCGACTTAAAAAAATTTTATGATTTTTTTTCTTTGAGATTGCTAAAGAAAATCGCCTCGTTTCCCTATCATGATATTAAAGTGTCACCCGAAAGCAACTCGCAAACGGAGCAATCGTACCGATTGAAATAATCCAAACCGCCGTAGAAGTGATGATCTGTCTGCCATAGTGCAGGCTCGCCTCCCCCACCAACGCTTAATGGACAAGCTTGAACTTCAAGAGGAGCGTCGCTACTATACATGTATATATTTATGTTATTTATCAACTATGAAAGAGAAGCCTACTTTGGCGAGGGAACAATTCTTCGTCTCTGTAAAAAACCAACCCGCTTTTGAGTTACGGTTTCCTGGTAATGGGGATTAACCGCGAACGCGAAAATCGGTCGTTTCGCAAGTCGAAATTTTTTTTGCGCTAGCAGTCGAATCAATATTTTAAATTAAGTTTCGGTTAAATATTACCAGATTAGATTTGATCAAAAAAATATAAAAAAACAAATGTTTAAAAAAAAAACGATCTTCCATTTTTTTATATTTTAAGATAAGCGAGATGACTATAAAAGAGCGAACGCCGAAGAAGAGAAGACAGTATATTTTGAAAGTGGAGGTGAGTGGACGTGTTTTAAAACTCTCTCGAGAAACAATGCGCATTTCTGTATTAAAATTATCTTCGATAGTGAAATACATTTTTCAATTTTAGGAAATTATCGTCTCGGGTAACTATTTTTTGAAAAGGTTTCTGTCGATTTATTTTGGAAATGGAGCTGAATGGGCGTGTTTTATAATTCTCTCAAAGAACAACGAGCGTTTCCGTCTGCCATAATGCAGGCTCGCCCCTGAGCCTAATGAACAAGTTTGAACTTCAAGAGGAGCGTCGCGACTACGCCTGTCTCTTCTATATGATATTTTTAACTCTGAAAGAGAAACCTACTCTGGCGAGAAGAGAATTCTTCGTCTGTGTTAAAAACGCGCTTTTGAGTTACGGTTTTTTCGTAACGGGGATTGACCAAGAACGCAAAAGTCGGTCGTTTTGCGAGTTAAAATCTTTTTAAAGACAGCCGTCGGATCATCAATATTTTAGAACACGTTTCGCTTAAATTTTAATAGATTAGAAGATTAGATTTGCTCAAAAAATGTAAAAACAAATGGTCTTAAAAAATAATAATCTATTTTTTATATTTCATGACAAGATACGCGCGATGACTATAAAAAAAGCGAACGCCGAGGAAGAGAAGTAAGTTTATTTTGAAAGTGGAGCTGAGTGGACGTCTTTTAATAACTCTCTCAAGAAACAAGGCGCGTTTCCGAATTAAAGTTAACTTCAATCGCGAAATACGGTTTTCGATTTTCGGAAATCTTCGGCTCGGGTAACTATTTTTGAAAAAGTTTCGCCGAAATATTAGATTTAAATGGCAAAACAAGCTTAACTTCAAAGAAATTTTACGCATAAGTAGTGCCCCAAAAATGGCTCAAGTGCGATATATTAGGATTCGTTTAAGTGAAATAAGCGCGTTGTTTAAGTGAAATAAGCGCGGCGTTGACTATATAAAAAAAGGCCACTCCGAAGAAGAGGATTCAGTTTATTTTGGAAGTGGAGCAGAGAGGACGGACGTGTTTCACAGTTCTTTCAAGAAACAACGCTCGTTTCCGAATTTAAATTAACTTCAATCGCGAAATGCAGTTTTCGATTTTAGGAAATCGTCGTCGCCTCGGGTAACTATTTTTTGAAAAAATTTGGCCTAAATGTTATTTATGTTAGATTTAAAATTATTTTTACTTAAGTGAAATATAAATGTTACGTTAGATTTAAAATAACTTAAGTGAAATGAGCCCGATGACTATAAAAAAGCGAGTTCCGTAGATGAAGAGTCAGATTATTTTTGAAGTGGAGCTGAGTGGACATGTTTCGTAAGTCTCTCAAGAAACGGCGCGCTTTTCTAATTAAAATAACTTCAATCGCGAAATACGGTTTTCGAATTTAGGAAATCCTGGCCTCGGTAACTATTTTTGAAAAGGTTTCTTTTAAGTGTTAGAAGATTTAAAATTACTTAAGTGAAATATAAATGTTATGTTAAATTAAAAATTAGTTGAGTAAAATAAGCCCAATGACTATAAAAAAGCGATCTCCGAAAA
>JABUQX010079139.1:45000-49783 GCA_015478945.1 Trachelipus rathkii | reverse complement strand
AATAATCTGGGTTGAGAGAGAGAATTTATCAATCATATACTAAAACTCATATAAAGGAAAAAAAAAGTTCCCGAGAAACAGCACAATTTAACATCCTAACACTACAAAATACGAAACATATTGTTAGACATTAAATGGTAGATTGCAAGACAATAATAATGTATATATAAGAATTATTAATCTATATAATAAAAATTCAACTATCTCCATGTCGTATATTATAACACATAATATTCGAGACATTCTTTAAAATATTATCCTATATCAATATACTACACATAAAGACAAACTCTCTATTGTCCTTCTAAAATAATATACTATTAAATATTCCACTCTATTCATCATAGAACAAATACAAGATTATCAATCTATTAAATAGTCATCCATCCATCTGAATTGTAAATTACACCTAATGATTTGAGTAGCATCCCCCGGGGTGACCTCGGGAGAATTCTTTAAACCACCTTTCAACAAACAGAAATATCTTAACAAAAATCTCATCATAAACAGCTGCCAGATACTGCCTTGTGTCGTCCTTTATGAAATGAATCGTCTGAGTTATATTTGAGATGAGATTAATTAATACTCAAGAAATTATATAATATGGAAAGTAGGAAATAAATGCAAAAATTTATATTCACATATTTCAAATTATATATACTAACACACATATCACCCATTACTTTAACCACAGATACTCTATATTGAACATATATAGGAATACATTTAATATAGCAATGGCGTCCATAACTACTACGTATTATATTTATATATATATACATAAGCCTGTAGCATAACTTATATATATATAGCTCCGAATACTTTCTACCCTCCAAGCCTTATTTTTTCTTCCACACCTTCTAATAGTGGTACATTATCGAGCTTGACCAAACATTCATAATAATATATCAATATCCTTCCTCTATCCGTCACGTCACATCATAATAATATATATAATATATATATATGATAAGCTCTAGTAATTTAGTAAAAATGTGTCCATTCCATTTACGATAGTAACATAGAAGTCTACTTATACCTACTCTAGTATATTTACATCCTTGAGTATACATTAACTAATTTCACTTCTTTATGTATTATATATACCGTCACACTTCATTACACGTTGTATTTGAGGGCATGTCTTATACTTTAGTGATTTTGAAAATCGTTTAATATAATATCTCCTCATTACTATTATGATTCCGGGTGGCCTTCAGGTCATTTCCTAACCAAGCTTTATATAATATAATATATAATATATTATATATATATAAATATATATATATATTATATATATATATATATATATATATATACTAATATATATATAAATATATATATATATTAATATATATATATCTAATTAATTAATATATATATATAGTATATAATATATACAATATATATATATATTATAATAAAATAAATAATAATATTATATTATATATATATTAATTATAATATAATATATAATATATAAAATATATATATATAAATATATATATATATATAATAATTATATAATTATATATAAACTAATATATTTAAATTAATATAATAATTAAATACTTTTTTAATTAAAATAATATTATGAAAACCCAATTATTTTAGGGATTAGAGGAGAGAGTTGAGCCATCATAATCTATTACATTTATTAGAATCTTATGAAAAACATTTATTATTTGAGAAAATATATATTCTATCTGATACATTAATGTCTCATATAATTAAACACAAATGGATTGATAAATAAGGAATATAAGATGGAACATTAAAGTACATCCTATTGTAAGGATCGCCATCTAAGAAACTTTATTTATTAAAGGGGGCACATTCGAATTTATGATAAAGCAAGTTCTAAGATGAAAAAGAAATAAAAGAGATGAATAGAACTGCACGAATGAGACGTAAGTAATAACTAGACGGAAACTAAGGACACAAAACATGAATATAGTAGATCAAATAGAATACGAAATACGACCTAGACTTATTGAATTTTAGTGACAGATTTCATCGAGGTAACAGACTACTCGCCATTAAAAGATGAGAGTACACCACTAGTATAATGGACTTACTGAAAAGAGTTAAGAATAGATAGATTAAGGATAAACGAAATTATCACTAGCATAACATGAATAATAGAATAGAAAGGAAGTAGGATAACGATGAGAATAGATTTACAGAATTATTGTTTTTATATTGATTATTGAATATATAGTAAATAACACGAAACTCAAGCAAAAAAATAGGATATATTTCCTATGATAAGATAGATAGATACGTAGATAGAATATAAGGACGGGAAAATAGAGTGGGTAAGTCTAAACACCACCTGACTTGGTAGATAGAGTAAGACTAGAGATAGAACAACTAGTAGGAGAGCCAATTATAGAGGGAGAGAGTTTACCTAGCACTTCGCGCACGTGGATTAACGAATACTAAATTAGAGATTACTGTACGAATCAGCAAAAACATATTATTCTGGCTATCTATTTTTTATCACACTGACTGGAGCATTTAATAAAGCGAACTATTATAGTACGCCTTGTGAAAGAAAAATAGAGGGACACCTACTCGACAATCGAGTCCCTCTTCTGTGTCAGACTGCGGAACACATAATACAAGTTGTACACTACACATAACTATCTACACGTCAAAAAATAAAAATATCTATCATAAAAAACGTCTCAAAATATTTGACATGACCGCTCTTAGCCTTTCATTTAAGGGAATAATTAATAATAAAAATAAGCATAGAGAATCAAATATTACATAATGGACAATCCCACATCGAAACAAATAATAGTGGGAGAAAAACACTGATTATGCAAAATGTATACAAACAGAAAATATTATTACATACTTTTAAAGGGGATTGCTGCGCTGCAGGAATTGTCACGATAAATTACAAAAATGATAGAAAAAGATATGATAAACCTTTGTTATACCATCTCGCATACTACATTAAGAACCATTACATTATCGAAGCGAAGTTGAACGAGATGAAATTCAAGAAAAAGAAACAATCGGACATCGAGTAAGGAACAAAGTTTAATGAAAATGCCTGGAATAACATCAACACTTAACACGAATTAAGATAATATAATATTCACTAAGGCCTGTAGCCTTATGATTCTTATAGAGGAATTAACAGCCCATAACAAATAAAAGGTTTAATATAGTTAATTATTATAAAAAAACATATGGATTGATACACCAAATGTTATCAGTAGGTAACTAACATCATGTATGCTCTAGCAATTTCTATACTCTGATCGATCTACATGTATTCGGTTAATATCAGGGTAAAAGCGCAAGTATCAGTTAATTGTGATGTTGAGGTATAAATATAACAATTATACTGTACAGCTTAAAATATAACCAATTTATTACTTGAAACTAAAATATATATTGAGAGTAAATAAGCAAAAGATTGAGCAAAATAATCATAACAGAGGTATAACAGGACTTGTAAGTTAAGCAGTCTACAGGATGAAGTAGGATTCATTTCAAAAAGGTATTAATGAGTATGTTTGAACCCTCCTTGACTAGGATATACTTGAGAGCAGTCTGTTTATGACAAGTTTTTACAGCAAGAGAGGTTGTTCTTCCTCTCTCTCTCAGACAGAGTCAACGCGAACAATGCCCTGGTTCAAAAAGTTTAGGATCATTTAATTATAATACACTATCTTCTTCTCCCTATCACATCTTATCTCTGCTTTATCATTTCTGTACTCGCCTTAGCCAATGCCGGAACATAGTATGAAATAGAGATATCTATATAAATAACTATAATAGTTCTACTTATCGATAGAAGTAATCAAGTGAACATATGAGCATTTATGTATCATATATTAAAAGAATGTATAAACAACAATTACATAGTAAAATTTAAGACATTAAAAAATTTATACACTCAGGTTAGAAAGATAAATATAATAAATAAATAAATAATAAAATAAATTAAATAAATAAATATAAATATCTACAACTAAATAAATATATAATATAACATAAAAAAAATCGAAAACATTAAGGATAAAACCAATTGAATTTTTATTTCTATATTTAGTAACTATCTGAATCAGCGTAGAGCAGGTCACTGAGAGTATATCCCATTTGTCCAAAGGTTGGATAAAGTTCTTAAGTAGTTGTTTTTCAACTCATTTAAAATATCAAATGAACTCATAATACTCCTCACACCATTTATTTATATATATATACCCATTTTGCTTATGGTATTTAACCGTAGATTCTAGTTAAAATTTTTATAAAAAATAAAATTAATTTTATAGCATCAACTAATGGTATTACAACATTAAAATATTAATCACTTTAATCATTATTCCTAATGAATATATATATATAAATATAATAATATTATTATATATATATATATATATAATATATAATAATATATATATATATTATATCAATAATATAATATTAATATATATTAATATTAATAATAATTAATATAATATATACATTGTAGGTATATTGTATGAATCGAAAGTATATTTAAATATTATAAATAGAGATTAATTATTATATATTATATTATTAAAGTTGTAACTTAATTTTAATAATTAATAATAATATATTAATAATAAATAAATAATAAATAATTAATAATATAATAATAATAAATAAAAAATAATAAAATAATAAACAATTATAAAATAAATAATTACCAACAAAATAAAACTGATTTTTCAGGTAAATAGATAAAATAAATATATAAATATTAAATATAGATTAGTGGATAACCTTTATATTT
>JABUQX010079139.1:20000-22500 GCA_015478945.1 Trachelipus rathkii | reverse complement strand
CCATAAACAACAAAAAAACGAACAGTTTGGTGGAATCCCTCCCTGTAGACCAAGAAGGAGTCAAACAACTTTCAGATCCACACAAAGCATAAGCCATGTGTGATCATAATATTTAATAGCCTTCAATATTTCGGACATACTTTCATAGGTTTCCTTCATTCCAACAGCATGAGCAACCGGAATTGAGGGAAATTTGCTTGAGTTATGCAATAAGACGGCTTTTAGGCTGGTTTTTGAAGCGTCTATGAATAAGCGTCATTCACCATCTAAATACAAAATACCAAGCTCACGCATAAGTCCATTAACATCGGAACATGAACATATTAAGTAACTCTTTGTAAAATATTTCTCTAAATTCCTGTTTCTATTATCTAATTTATACTTATATTAACCTTTGATCTAACAAATTCCACTCTTGCAGGCGTGAATCTAAGATTTCAGCTTGCTGTTTTGACAAATTACAGGGTCTAATACTAAATCATATCAGGTTGCGTTAATCATGTGTGGTGTTGCATTTGATTCGTCTGGGATATATGGCATATCTGCAGCATCCGATGCTCCAGCATTAGAGTCAAACAAATCTTCATCTGAGTCAGGAACCTCTTTCCAAGAAGCTGTTGCTATAGGAATCGGAAGGTTCTCCTCATTATGTGGGACTGGTCTCCTCGCTGAGGTAATTGTCGGATAGGCAATGTTTGCTTTACTTTTTGAATTGAATCCCCATACATTTGTTAAGCAAAAGTTGCAATCTGTAATGGATTCCTTGCTCCATCCGCAATACTCGCACTCTAAAGGGCAAATGCGCTTTTTCACTTTTTAACCACTGGGTTAATTTAACATAACATCTAATGCATGTTATGTGTGGTGCCCATGGCTTATCCTGGTCACCCAACGCACACCTAAAATAATGTTTATAAACCGTTTTAAACAATTGAGGATTGGTTTCCGTTGACTTTTCGTAGTAAATTCTCCACATAAGTACCAAAAGACATTCGGAGAATTTATACAAACACGTTTGGTACTCATTTTTTTTTTAAATATATATTTGAACAAACTAAATTAACATTAATGCGCTGTAATATATTAATATATATATATATATTATTACAATATATATAATATATATATATATATAATATATATAATATTATATATATATTATATATATATATATAAATATAATAGTTATAAATATATATATATAAAAATATATATATATATATATATAAATTAATATTATATAATATAATATATATATATTAAAAACTTAACAACACACAGACACAACCTTTACACTGAAAAATAACTCTGTAACTGCGAGCATACTACAAAATCCTCATCAAGAACATTATATATTTTCCCGATTTTTCGTGTTCAAGCATGACTCATAATGACTCATAACCGCAACAATGTGACGTGAGATGTCATTTCAACTACATATCGCATTCAGGACAAACATATACCTACATAGAGCTCCTATTCCCGTTTTAGTTCCAAAATCTTTGTTGACCAGTGTAATGAAACAAATAATCAAGGAACTATTACTTATTATTATTATTATTATTATTATTATTATTTTATTATTATTTATTATATTATTATTATTATTATTATATTATATTTTATATTATTTTTATTATTATTATTGTTATTATTATTATATATTAGTATATTATTATTATTATTATTATTATTATTATTATTATTATTATTATTATTATTATTATTATTATTATTATTATTATTATTATTATTATTATTATTATTATTATTCATAATTTTGAAATATATTAAATTACTATACTATATATATTATTATATTATTAATGTTATATGATTATTAAATTATATATATTATAATATTATTATTATTATTAATTAAATTATATTGATTATATATTATTATTATTATTTAATTATTTATTATTTTTATTATTATTATATATTATAATTATTATTATTATATTTTTATATTGTTATTTTATTATTATTATTATATTATTATTATTAGATTATTATTATATTATATATAATTATCTATTATTCATTATTATTATTATCTATTATTATATTTATTATTATTATTATTATTATTATTATTATCTTTTAAAATAAACAGAGTATTTTTTATATAACTGATTTTTTTTTGTGCTAAATATCGATATATAAAATTATATTAATAAGAAATCAAATATATGGGTTTAGTTGGAATGAAATCTTTGGCAACTGTATTGAAAGATAATAATAATAATTAATAGTAATAATAATAATTATAAAAATAATAATAATAATAATAATAATAATAATAATAATAATAATAATAATAATAATAATAATAATAATGATAATAATAATAATAATAATAATAATAATAATAATAATAATAATAATTAATAATAATAATAATAATAGATAATAATACATAATAATAATAAATAATAATATAATAATAAGAATCAATTAATAATAATAATATAATAATAATTGATGATTAATAATG
>JABUQX010079139.1:0-2500 GCA_015478945.1 Trachelipus rathkii | reverse complement strand
AATTGATCTAAGTTATTTTTATAACTTTTTATTTCTAGGCCAGTTAGCTTGTTCCAGTAAACAAATCTGAAGTCAAGGTCTTCTTTATATCTTTCTTTTTCGATTTGAGCCCTTATTAAGAAAGTAAAAGACATTAGATAGATAGATAGATAGATAGATAGATAGATAGATAGATAGATAGATAGATAGATAGATAGATAGATAGATAGATAGATAGATAGATAGATAGATAGATAGATAGATAGACTGTTCTTTCAAAACCTAAATAACGGGGTTATAATCTTTTATAAGTTTGATTGAAGACTTTCTCAAATAAAATATGATATTTGAATTCACCATATCATCCTGGAACCATCATCCTATTAATTTATTGAATAAAATCGAAACCTGTGCCGACAGGACCACTTAGTCTGCGTCTACAATAGGGGGCAGTGACGATATATATATATATATATATATATATATATATATATATATAAAATATAGGAATTACTGCAGTTATATATATGCTTAAATATTAGTAACAGCTCTTTTATATATTATTTATATGATATTATTATATTCATTTATAATAAATTAAAATGGATCGAACATAATATTAAAATATATCAAATTATCTGTCAAAGCGTAAGAATAATATTCATGACATATTCAATGTATAAATAAGGCTATAAATGATATATAAGTTAAATAGACCTATTTTATGTGACATCTATATATATAATATGTTTATATATATATATATATATATATAATATAATTCTATATAATATTATATATATATATATATATATATTATATATATTAATATATAATATACTATATATTAATATATATATATATATATATATTATATATTATATATATATATATAATATATATATATATATATATATTAATATATTATTTAGTGTTCAGTTTAATTCATGCAGGTAATTTACATTTTATTATATATATATATATATTATATATATATATATATATATATATAATATATTATATATATATATTATATATATATATATAATATTATATAATATATATATAATTAATATATATATATATATAATAATTATATAATATATATAAATAAATATATAATATAATATAGTTACGTCTTAGTGCAAGTATGATCGCTAGATTAAGTAGGTATATTAAAGAAGGCCTTATAAATTAAAAATGCAGAAATTTTTTTTTTTTTTTTTTAAGAAATTATTTTATTACAAGAGTCTTCAAAAATTAGTAGTAAACGTGAGCTTTCGATCCAACTGGACCCTTTTTCAAACGTGATGGCATGAAGACTAAATAAATTTCTAAAATAAAAGTTAATAAAATGTAAGAAAAATATTTTGAAAATAGAAAATTAAGAATGTAGTTTTAGGATTTTTTTGAAAAAAGGTGTGGAGGTCAGTAATTTGTTGAGCGTGTGATCTAGGGGGTATTCGCCTTGTAGTTTGTTAAAGTTAGATAGGTTTTTTATGCACAATGATTCGATTAATTTCCGTTGAAGGGGGTCAAGGGCTTGTGTGATAGGTATCATGTTGTCAATGTTAATTCTGTGGTTGAGTGAAGATCTGTGTAGGGTGAGTGCTGAGTTCTGGGCATCATGGATAAGGTCTTGTTTGTGTTGGTATTTTCGTCTTTTGAAATCGTTGGTTTCACCGATTTCAAAAGACGAAAATACCAACAACATGGCACTTATTGTAGACACATGGGAGACAATATTGTTAAGGAGGTGTGACATGTATGAGATCTCTCAAAGATGCGTTAAGGAGAAGGTTATTAGAGGATAGTGATGTCAAAGGTTTTCAGGTAAAGGACTTAATGATTCTGTAGGAATTTAGTGGTATATAGAGGAAATAGGTAAGTAGGAAAGAGAGTTATGGGGTTGGTCGTTAGAAGGATTGTAAAATTTTACAATCCTTCTAACGACCAACCCCATAACTCTCTTTCCTACTTACCTATTCCTCATATACCTAATCCTACGATCATTAAGTCCTTACCTGAAAACCTTAGACTCACTACCTCTAATACCTTCTCCCTTAAACGCATCTTTAAACCTCCTACACACACCTCTAACAATATTTCCCAATGTGTCTACAAAATTCCTTGTTTTAACTGCACCTCCCATTATATCGGTGAAACCAACGATTTCAAAAGACGAAAATACCAACACAAACAAGACCTTATCCATGATGCCCAGAACTCAGCACTCACCCTACACAGATCTTCACTCAACCACAGAATTAACATTGACAACATGATACCTATCACACAAGCCCTTGACCCCCTTCAACGGAAATTAATCGAATCATTGTGCATAAAAAACCTATCTAACTTTAACAAACTACAAGGCGAATACCCCCTAGATCACACGCTCAACAAATTACTGACCTCCACACCTTTTTTCAAAAAAATCCTAAAACTACATTCTTAATTTTCTATTTTCAAAATATTTTTCTTACATTTTATTAACTTTTATTTTAGAAATTTATTTAGT
>JABUQX010079138.1:0-2500 GCA_015478945.1 Trachelipus rathkii | reverse complement strand
TGGTCATTTTACATTTCTAAGTGTTCTTGCTAGTAAATATATTTTCAATCATAACTTTGTAATATTTATTCACTTTGATATTAAAAAAAAAAAGAAGTTCAATTTCCAAACTTTGATATTTTCCTCCGAAGCATTACCTTCTTTCAAATTATGTGCCCTGTGCTACTCACTCAAGAAAAAAAACCACTCGTGAAGTCTGTGTGATATACTCTTCTGTCCACTGAAGCTGAAATTGCTCAAACTTAGTAGAGCTCGTAGATATTCTCGAGGCATAGCCTCGGAAGTGCACTAAGCCCGGATCTGGATTCCATAAAACGTGCTGTTATTTTCGCTGTTTACCACATTAATTTCTCCATTTTCGGCACGCTCTCTCTCTTCTCTTCTCTCTCTCATTTCTTTTCAATTTCTCTTTCTATCTCTTAATTATCTCCATCTCCTCAGTAGATCGTGCTCTCTCTCTCTCTCTCTCTCTCTCTCTCCTCTCTCTCTCTCTCTTCTCTCTCTCTCTCTCTCTCTCTCCTTCTCTCTCTCTCTCTCTCCTCTCTCTCTCCTCTCTCTTCTCTCTCTCTCTCTCTCTCTCTGAGCTTAACACTAAGAAAGGTTGTATTAGGAACATGCAGGAGTTCCGCCTAGTCCGCAACTGAAGAACATTTTTGGGTATCCTCTAACCTCGCAATTGCTTTCTAATGTATAGATCTTGAACATGTTTTAATAGTTTCATGATATCCTCGGGCGCTTTCTCAGATAAAGTAACATAGACTCCAGAAGGCACGTACCGGGAGTTTCAGGCGGAAACTCTTAAATACATAACTATCTCTGGTCACTTGCGCTCCGGATTACTACAAATACTTGGTTTTTCGTATGAATCTCTCTTCATATAGATTATGTTAATATCAAAGATTTACTCTCTTGACACTCTTATTACAGAGGTGTGGTATCTATTATACGGAGCCATGCCACAAGAAATGTCCGTTCTACTGTGTCCGAAAGTGTATGACTTGGTTCTTTCTAGTGCTTTTTTTTTGGGCAAACAATTTCTAAATTATTTTTTATATACGTGCGTTTTTGACGCTTGCAGCGTCAAATTAATGGTTTTTGGCTACTACGATGAAAAACTATCCAATGGAGGTCGTCCTGCGTGCTAAAATAGACGAAGAAAAGTGACAGAAATCTCTCAGAGAAGGACTTTGTGTTACTCGCCATAAGAGGGCGTGTATAATCAGATTTTCTCTCTCTTTAATAAATAATTAAGACACCGGGCGTCTCATTTTGCTTTTAGAGAGTGTAGATTATAATCTCTCCTATTTGATGCTCTATTGTGGAGAAATATTTTTATGTTTAAAGTTAGTGTGAATAAATAAAATTATTTATTGCTACAGTGAAGATAACAGTTAGTATATATATATATATATATATAATTAGTATAATAATATATACTGATACTAATTTTACAAAATTAAGTTACATAGTATAAATATAACTATAAATAGTGTATTCTCGGATAATCTCTCTAGCTAAGTACCAAAGCCTCATGAATTACCGGTCGGAGTGGAACCTGTAATATATAAAGTTACTGATAGCCTAGAAGCTCGGTTAAGGCCGGGTAAATTATTAATAAATATAGGTTATTTTACATAATAATATAATAAATATTTTTATTTAAATTGAAAAGTGTGATTTTAATTGCCATAGGTAGAGATAATATACTGCTTGTAAACAGTTATATCTCATAATATATAATAGTGTACATAGTAAACTCTTTAGTCTAGGATTCGGATTCATGGTGAGCGATTCCGGATCTGAATCGGATATATTACCGAGATTCCTGGATCTATATAGGTTATATATATAATAATATTTTTCTATTCTATAGATAATAATTTGTTTTTTAGTTATGATGTGGGTATTAATATTTATAGACATATTGTTATATAGTTGTCCACGATAAAAAGGTTGTTTTTATTAAATTATTCTGACATAACTATTATATTTTTTCTAAAACTATGGTCGTAAAAGATTGGCATTTTGTAGTGTTTTTCTCTGGATCAATTTCTGGTGTAAGTCCGGCAATGCTCTAAATATGGTCGGATATGTGATCATAGTCCAGTGATGCCTTCACGTCGCCGATCTCCCTACCTTCGTTAAGGGTTTCAAATGCAGTTGTTATTCTGGATTCAAATTCTATATTTTCTCTCCTCACTCGTTAGACACAAACACTCTTTACATATGTCAGGTAAGCGAACTTAGATCACTTGAACATAATTATTTCTCAATAAATACACATTCATTTATATACACATTCTACAAGTATCATATGCAAATCTGCAAAGGAGATTGTTATAATGCTATTTTAGTGTAATTATTCATTTTTTCTTCTCATCAATCTCGTTAACTATATGAATTTACACGTTTTATCTCTTCTCTCTCTCTCTCTCTCTCTCTCTTCTCTCTCTCTCTCTCTCTCTTCTCTCTTCTCTCTCTTCCTCTCATTTACACATTC
>JABUQX010079137.1:0-29506 GCA_015478945.1 Trachelipus rathkii | reverse complement strand
GGCTAAATTTGCATGGTGTCGTGAAAAGAAAATTTCTAGGTTTTCTGTCCTATACATTTTTAATGAGACACATTGAATTATTTTAAAGGGATCTATCCCCTGTAAGAAATCTTCGAAATGGAAAAAATGTCAACAAATGAAAAAAGCAAGAATTTGAAGAGTACTATAATAAGTTTATAGGTTAAAAGAAATACATATTTTTGAAAGTAATGATGAAAAGTACTGTACACAGAATGTTAAGTATAACCTAAGAAAAATGTTATTGAGAGTTCCAGGGTAGTTTCATTAAAGAATTTGATTTAGATTGCCTTTGTCTAGACAACAACACAACAATTGCATTCCTTATGCTTTAGCTTTTAATCAAAAATGTGTTATGCACCCGGAGGGAAACATATACAATATAATCTAAAGCGGTACGGAACAAAATCCCTAAACCAGACCGGCAATGAAGCAATTCTCGCTGCTTACTGTATCAGCGAAACATTTAAACCAATATAACAAAGGCACGCTGCATTGGAGAAGAAGGGGTTCACAATTAAGAACAAGTAGGTTTACCCTAGCGGGTTCGGTTAGTAAAAGGGAGTGAAAACTGCTTTCCTATACCATGGTTGGGCATTGGCATGGACATAAAGACTAATAAAGGAAAAGTACGCATGCATAGCGTATCGGCGGGGTAGACGCTACAATCACCATGCAAACAAGAAGATAGGGTATAAAAAGAAGCGGGTTTAATGTAGTACGTGTGTGGGAATGGGATGGAAGATACAAAAGACCCGAATCATTCAAGATCCGTACATATCCGATGAAAAACATAAGTATCTAGCGACCGTTATATTTCAACGTCTTAGCAATGATGTTGTTAACAACAGCTCATAATAGACAATTCAGTTGGAGGCCGCATGAACCCATTCGTACACTTCTACCCTCCAACTAAAGGAAAGAAGATCATGTATTTAGACTATACATCACTATCTATCCTTCAGTTCAGAAAACGGAATGTAAGTACCCTTGTGGCCCCCTGAAAACTAAATAGGTGATAAAGTACCCAGACATTTGAATCTTTTTCAAGCAATGGCTCATATGGACAAATATCTTCGGTGAGCTTTAACAGTTAAGATTTCTCCACTCCTCAGATTTTAATCCCCTTCCTAAGCTAAACGAGCCAAAATAAACTAAAATATTTCCATCTCTGTGTAAAATGTATTGAAGAAAATTGTGCGAAATGCTATCATGATGAGAATGAACGTGCTATTGAAGGTGTATACACAACACCTGAAATTCAGTTAGCATTAGAGATGGGGTACCAAAATAATTAAAAATACTAATGTATTGGTCGTTTAAAGAGGAGTTTTTATTTGAAGGATAGTGAACCACTTCTTAAAAAAAAGACAGAGGCATCAGGACCACCAAATAATATTCACGAAGACGATCCTGATTTCGAGGAAAAATTTTAAAGAGTTTGTCCGTTCTTTTCAAAGATAAAGGAAGGTTGAACTTGATATTAACAATATCAAGAAAAACCCAGGGATGCGGTTCATTCTGAGTCGGATTCGGCTTTGGCTTCCAGAGACCCCCTGAAAAAAAGAAGAAATGCATGGAATGCAAAACAGAGAAGAAGAAAGGAAGATGGAGGAAAAAGAAGGAAGGATTGAGGAAGGAGGAGTAGAGAAGAAAGAGTGGAAGAAGAGTTGGTATTGGAATCTGAGAAGTTGGCATCGGTACCGGTGCTGGAGCCGATGTGGTGCTAAGTTAATAAATATTCGTTTAGTCCCAATTGTGTCTCATTTCTCTTTGGGGAAAATTTGCACAAAATTCACCTACAAGAGGAAGATGTAGATGTACTAGTGAAAAAGTATGGAACAATCGAATCAATGTATTATTGAAGTCCCTAGCATATTCCAAAGGCAGTTAAATATGTCTTGTAACAGTTTGTCAAAAATGCACTAGCCGAAAGATCATCAACTGCAACAAATATTCCTATCGTCGTTTACGACTGCATATGCACGTATAAAATTGTACGAGCTACTTAACAAAGTCAAACAAAGGGCATTGTACTGCGATACAGACTCTTGTATTTTGTCGCTGGAGAAAACGATGAAGTTTCAGAAACAGGAAACTTTTTAGGTGAACTAACAGACGAAATAGCAGATTACGGTCCTGGGCGTACGGTGATCCTTTGTGTGTACTGGACCTAAGTCTTATGCTGTTAGAATAAAAACCGCTGAGATTCTATAATATATGTAAAAAGCCAAAGGTCTTACATCAATAAGATACCAAAGTTATACTATTATTTGAAAAATGTTAAATTAACGTTTGATTCGTTCGCTCTTGAAAAATCTAGTATAGTTCACGATGGTCATTGTACAATGATATCAAAAAAACATGATGTTACAGTAAACAATGAAGAAATACAATTTTGATTAATGTTTGATAAAGAATTATGTTCGTGATGATAAACCTGCCTCTAAAAAGACCAGCACGAAATAGACGAGTCACAGAATCCTAATGTTAATTTACACGGAAGTAACAGAGGTGGATTATTTATAGTGTTCCTATTATAACTTTTCAACCTGGGAAATATGTAGGTGTTGTATTGTTTCGGTACTAAAATGGACCAACACAATCCGATAAGCGAATCTTTTATTAAAAATCATAGTCGCCGGTGGCAATGGTATAAGGGACATTAATTCCATTTAATATATTAAAAATATCTAAACTATGTTTAATGTATAATGTTTAAGTTTTTCTATGAAAATATTCTGAATAATAATATGTAAATAATAGAGTTGATTTTTGTTACACTGATAAAAATCATTTTCATGCTTCTGTTGATATTTTCTGAAAGAGGGGAGGAGTCTAAAAGAGATAAGCCTAAAAATATTTTCAGCGTTATCTTCTGAAAGTTGCCAGGTGTTTACTGTTGCGTAATGTTTTGTGTGTGTGTATTATGTGTGTGTGTATGTAGCGTAAGGCACTTATTTAACGTTAATATGTAGAAGATATGCTTGAAAAAACTGTGATAGTTACGTTTTGCATGTAATTTGTTACTTACTGTTGTCAGTATGGAACTTTACTAATGTTAGCAGTTTGTGTGTGTGTGTGCTGTGATGTTGCGTAAGGCGCTTATTCTTAATTGATATGTTAGAGATATGCTTGAAAAAACTGTGAATAGGTTTCGTTTTGAATGCAATGTAGTTACTTACTGTTGTCAAGTATGAAACTTTGTTAATATGGCTGAAGTTTGTGTGATGTGTGTGGTGGAATGTTAGTTGTGTGTATGTATGTGTGTGTGTTGGTGTTGTGTGTGTATGTAGTGGTGTGTGTGTGTGTGAATGTGTGTGTTGTGGATGGATTGGTAGTAGGTTATTGATAGTGTTTGATAGGGTTATTGTTAAATAAGTTTTACTAGGAATTTTTTTCAAAGACAGTTATTTGTGGCTTTATGTTCGAAGTGGCGGGCTCGTGAATTCTTGTGCAAGGGGAGGTGCTGCGTAGGTATACTGTATATATATAGATATGATATAGTATATTATATATAATATATATATACTCTCTATATAATAGAGTATATATATATAATATACTATATACTAGAGTAGATATATAGTAATAATAGTAGAGATATATTAGTTATGAGTAAAAGTAATATATATATATATATATATATATTATATTATAACTTAAATATATATAATTATATATATATATATTATATTAGTGAAATGCAGGTAATCCGCGATCCGCATGCCGCGACACTATTAAAGATCCGTAGATCCGCATTCCGATCGCGCTCTTGCCCTGCGGATGTTGCGCGGAGGTTTATTGTCGAGATTTTGATAAAGAATTTTATAATAGAAATACTTAAGGAAATGAATTGAAAAAAAAGGAAAATGAAAATGAAAATGAGTTGAAGGGAATACAGGAGAAATGGGCTTGATATTCATATCTTTAATTGTTATCAAAGGATATTCCAACTCGCTGGATAGTACACTTCATATCGAGTTGAAAAGAGTATTGCTCAAAGAACCTCTTGCTTTGTACGCCAGTTCGTATTCCAAAGTTAACATTCTTATTTAATGGTGGAAAGATGACAATCTCACAAAGCATTAAGCATGAAAACGCAATTTGAAGAAAGAACTTACCAAAAAAATCAGCGACTCTACAGCTCTGTCTCCGATGAAATAATGGAATACCATTAATCTCAACGCTAAGGAAGCATTTTGAACCAGCTTCAAAATGAAATTGATGACGGTTTTAAAAAGAAATGAAGATGTAATTAAACTAGAGCTAGAAAAAACGCTTTGGTTCTGTGGGAAATTAATGACCTTAATCATACTATTGCATTTAATTAAACCCCGTTATAAGGGCAAGTGTTTTGAGGCTGTAACAATATTAGAACAGTGTGGAGAATGCGGTGTTATTTATTGCCAGTTTTGAAAAAACTTTCAATCAACAGTCTATTAATTCGCCATCCATTAAAAGGAAAAAAACGAAATCTACAGACCAACACCTTCGTACAAGTTAAAATCAATAACAGAGTTCACTGGGAAGGGAATTTTCTACAGTCCGAAGTAGTGATGGAAAAAGAAACACTACGCGGAAATTTACCAAAGAATTAGTAGATGCGAAAATGATTTGAAAAACTATCACCAAGAAAAACGATATAATTCAAATGGATGTCCAATCACGTTGGTGGAAAAGTTAAGCAGAGAGATGTTTACCCACGCGTTGAGTAACTTGCAAGAAATACTTGGACGCAATGCCTCAACTTATTTGCCAAGTACGAGAGTATTTAGCAATGCTGGGAAAAGGCAGAAAAAATGATGCTTCTCAAGCCCAACCTTCCTAAATTTGAATTTTTCAGTACTATTGCAAAAAAAGTATATAATCCATTGTAAAATCTCTTTCATTAAGGGCGAAGGTGATGGGAGAAAAAGGTTGGTAGGAGGGCGCATTGAGTTGGCGTCCCAGTCCGTAGAGCCTGAGAGTACACAGATTATAATTAATGAGAGATTGTGGCTAAAACTCGATAGTATATATATATATATATAGTATATTATAGTATATATAGTATTATACATATTATTATATATGATAATAGTATGTAATGAGATTTAGAAGATATGAGATACTATATATATTATAGATATTGAAGTATATACATATATATATACTATATACATATATATATAATATAATATTTATATATATATATATATATATAAATATATTATAATATATATAATAAAATATAATATATATATATATATATATATATATATATATAAATATATATATATCATATATATATATAATATATATATATATTATTATAATATTATATATATGATATATATTATTATAAATATATAGTAATATTTATATGTATCAAACATCCGCATCCGCATCCGGCGGATCTGAAAAGTGCAGAAGCAATCGCGGAATCGCGCGATCCGCATCCGCGGATGCGAAAAAAATGACAGCTGCTGCATCACATGATATAGATAATATATAGTAAGTATATATATATATAGATACTAGTATTATATATATATATATATAGTAAGTATGATATATTAATATATAGGTAAGATATATATTATTAATAGGATATAGATATATAATATATATATAAGATTATAATATAATTTACATTAATGCGAATGAAATGTTTGTGGAAAAAACGATCAGTTAAGAATTGCAAAAATGAGTCGGAAAACTTAGAAGAGAGAGAGAGGAGTAGAGAGGTGTGAAGTTCAAAAAAGAAAAAAATATCACGGCAGAAACGAAAATTCGAACTGTGATTGTTCGAGAGACAACGTATTAGTTGAAGCTTACTGATCACGGGGTGACACATCTCGCCGGATTACATAAGTGAAAAAATACGAAGCGTATAGAGCTATTTGGGAAAGAAAAAGATTTTTGAATTCCCAGTGTTATCTGATGGAATAAATTGCGTCGGAGAGAGAAGGTTTAGAATATTATAGATTATATATATATATGTATATATATACTATATAGAAGATATATGTAATAATGAATAGTAAAGAGGTATAGTGAGTGAGTATATATAGTAGATAATTCCGTGGTAAATATATGATATTAGTATAGAGTATATAGTGATAGTGATATAAATTCATATTAGTATATATAGATAGATTTATTCTTGCTCTATATATATAATATATATATATATATATATATATATATGAGATGGGCGGATATAATATATATATATATAGATATAGATATATAGGAAGAGAGAGGAGTTACAAGGAAAAGATAACAAATACTGGTTATGTAGTTGTGCTTAGTTTGAAATTTTTGGAGGGGGCTGCAGTTCGCGCGTGCCTATGGAGCAGACCGCCACTGGCTAGTGAGGGTAGTAGGCAAAATATGACTTGATGCAATTAGATCAATAGATCAAAGGTAGAGAACGGGTAAGGTGTGGAGGTGGGGGATTGGTCTGGATTTACTGATGGTCATAGCATGCTTTAGGGTTTGGTAAAAAGTGTAAATATTTTTACGAGTGTATAAAACATGAAGAGCATAAAATTTTAGTAAAAACCAAATTTAAAAGTAAAATAAAACAAAAAATAAATAAAAGTTTTTGTGTTATGTATACAAACTATAGCTTAGAGGATGCAAGTAGAGGTCAGAATAGATCAAGTAGGAACGAGTAACATTAATAGAATCATGGGATGAGGATGGTGGGTGATGGAGTGTACTGATATTGTATTATTTCTGATTAGGTATGTAAGAATGTGAATTTAGTGTAACGTTATAAACATGAGAGAAAGCATGTAAAATTTTTAGTATAAAAACAAAATTTTTAAAGGTAAAAATAAACAAAATAAAGTAAAAGTTTTGTGTTATATGGTATACAAAATATGACTTGAATAACGAATTAGGATAGCAAAGAGTCAAAAGATCAGATGGATCAATAGATCAGTGATCAATAGATCATGGGATAAGGATGGGTGGTGGTTTGATATTACTGATTAGGCTGTTTAGGGTATGTAAAAAAGCAAATTTTTTACTTATAAAAATTGAAAAGAGAGGATGAATTGAGGGTAGAAGACAGGAAAAGTTTTAAAGAAGATAAAACATATAAAATAAATAAAAGTTTTTTAAAAATGTGTTTTCTTAAAAATAACTTCAAAATACACAAAAATTTTAAAACTACTTTTATAAAAAACCTCAAATACAGAATAAGTGAGATAGAAGAAAGATTAAAAAAAAAAAAAATTAAACACATATGATATATCTTTTAAAATAAACTTTTAAACAATAAAAAAAAGTAAAGTTAGAAAATAAAGTAAATTAAAAAAAAAATTGAAATAAAAAATTAAACACAAGTTATAAATGTAAAATGAAACTAAAAAAAAAAAATGAAAGTTAGAGAAAAAAAATAAATTGAATAAAAAACAAAAAGAAAGAGACAAAGAAAGAAAGAGAGACGGAGAAAGAAAGAATAAATGATAAGACTTGAAACAAAAATAAAAAATAGCAAACAAAATATATACATTTTTCAATTTAGTTTAAAAAAAAAAAAATTTTATTAGTTAACAATTATTATAAAAGAAAATTAAAAATCTTGAAAATATTAAAGTTTCCGTCTTAACATTTAGGAAAAACGGTTGTCTTTGCATGATGGGCATGGCAATTGACGACATGTACGTTAGAACAGAAGCGGTTATTGTGAACAGTAATAAATATTGTAATTCATTAAACGAATGTTTATAAACTCGGCGCCCCGCACCGGTCCAGACCGGTCCGCGGGTAACCAAACTCTGTCTCTTCTCAGACTCCTTCCTTCATCCTTCTTCCTTCCTCATTCTTCCTCCTTCTTCCTTCGTCCTTTCTTCTTCTGCTTTTGCATTCCAATGCATTTTCTTCGGGGACCCCTTCGGGGGGGAGGGTCCCCCAGAACACCTTTACGAATCTTACAATCCTCATATTCGAGTTCTACGCCCTTATAAACATAAAGACACCTAAATGGGACTAAACGAATATTTTATTAACTTAGCACCGCACCGGCTCCGCACTCGGTGGCCGATTGAAAACCCGACTCCTCTGACTCAGACTCCCTCTCCAACTCTTTCCTTCTCTGACTCCTCCTTCCTCCATTCCTTCCTCCTTTTTGCTCTTTTCTTCTTCCTTCTGTTTGCCTCCATGCATTTTTTTTTTTTTCCCTTTTTTTTCAGGAGGGGGCCCCCTCCGGGGTGGTCTAGACGACGAAAAAGCCGGAGAGTCACGACTCAAATCCTTCTCCAACTGACCGGGGCCCTCTACCCAGCCTCCAAATTTCGGGCTTCTGGAACGAACAATTTAATTTTTAGAGGGGGCTGCGTCCCCCCCGTTACGGGGAGAACGCGAGACGCAGGGGTACGTAATCCTGTGCGGTGCGGGGCCATATTACAGTTATAATATATTTATTTTATTTATATTTATTCATTAGTTATTATTATTGTATATTAGTAATTTTTAAAAGATTTATTGTTATGTTTATTATATATTATATATATATTTTTGTATTGTTCGAAAAAAACTGACGTTTTTATTGTTGGCGTTCCGGTGATAGAGTGAAAGAGCACTGACCCTTTTTAGCCGTGGATTTTATTCAATTTTCCCACGACATCCCAAATATTTCCAGTCTTTACAAGCCGAAAAAACACCGGAAGTACTCAAGCTGCAAACGCAGAGTAAATTCGATGGAAAAAATCTTGTAATTTTTGGAAATAAGAGATTCAATGCATTTTCTTTCGATTATATTTTTCAATGGATAAAAGCCAAACAGAGCACGTATAAAGACGATGTTAAAAATTGTTGAATTTGTAAGAGGAAAAAACATCGAATAAATCGATTGAAACCGTCAACAAATGATTTACTGATCATTTAATAAGGATCAGTTTCTCCTAGGAATCAAAAGGCCTCCCAGAGAGAGGGCTCCGCCCCCCCTTTTGGGAGGCTAAACCTCGCTCATAGAAAACGGTTCTCCAGACCTTAAATTCGGTGATCGTGACACGGCGCACATTGGGAGAAAGGGAACCCTGAACTTTGACACGTTCAACATTGAAAAACCAAATCGTTCGCAAAATGTTGCTCTGCAAACAATTTGCAACATTGCATGCAACATTTGCCTTGCAACATTGTTGATACGGGTTTGCGATTTACCATCGCATGAGTAAGCATAGCAAATATTGATATAAGATGGTGATATAGAGATTGATAATTATTATTGTTAGTGATATATAATACCATATTCTATAGTTTGATATGAAGTGAGGAGTGAAGGGGAGACATGTCTAGACTTCTACATACCTACTTATCTCCTATTAAGGTTATAATATATATTAATATATATAGATATATTATAGCTAGAGAGATATAGAGATTTATAGAGTAATAGTATTATATATATATATATATATTATATATATATGATATTATGTATATAGTGAATAATATATATATATAGTAGATATATATATATATATTAAGTATAATATATATATACATTCTATAGTTTCTAAAAGTTCATGAATAGAAAATAAGTATGAAGACTTACTGAATTATAACAGTTACCATATATTATATATATATAGTATATATATATATATATAATATATATATATATATATAATATATATAATATATATATAATATATATATAATATATAGATAGAGAGTAGAGATTATTATTATTATTAAGATTATTTATTCTAATACGATATAGTATAGAGAGATAAGATATGAGTATATATATATAAATATATATATATTATCTATATATATATAAATATATATTATATAATTATATAATATAATATTATATATATATAATAATATATATTATATGTAATATAGTATATATATATATATATATGTAGATAGTAAGAGAGAGTATATATATATTAAGTAAAATATATATATTTAGTAAGGATATAGAATATATAGGTTATTAGGGCTCAAAAAGTATAGTATATCTCATATAGGACAATATGCCACTTAAACTAAGAAATATTCACCAACTATGAAATGTTTGATATTTCATTTCCCCAATATATATATAAACTCTTAATTTGCTTTGATTAGCTATTATTTTTTGAATTTGAGTATAGGTGGGAATGTAAAAGTTAAGAGAACTTTAAGCCACTGCTCACAACTTTGTTTGCAAATAGATAACTTAGAGCCTAATTTTCGGGGGGTTTGTCTAATGAAATTATTAAGATTTATTAATTAAGCGTGACATTTTGATATATAGTAAGTATATATATATAATATAATAGTATAATATAATAGTATAATAAAATGTCTATTTATAATAATATATATATATATATATGAATAGTATATATCATAACTATCTATATTAGAGAGAGTGAAGAGCTAATATATATATATATATTTTATAATTGAGTAAAATATATGTCTTATTTAATGTGATCAATATTATATGATAGGAAAGAGATATATATATATATATATATATATATAGTATATCAGAGCTGGGAACACGCCTGAAAATAATGTTTTTTTGGATGTGGCCTATTGCCGCCGGACCTGTAGCGACTAGCTCCTCACCTCATGCGCCTATATATTTAGTCACAATTCAATTGCGCCTGAGGCAGCCTATGCGCTCTATAGCCTCCTGTTTCAGCCTACGATTTGCGCCTCTGGTTTGTGTTGAGATGAGTTTCGCGTGAGAAGATTATATTTGCAAAATAAACTGTGATAGGCTGATTAATTATAAAAGCAGTGGCTTTTGATAAGAGGAAGAAAAGTACACATTTATCTAATATTAGTGATATATTAAGAGACAACCGTAATATAATATCTACACGTGCCTCTTCCACCTCCATGATACTTTTGTCCATTGTTTTCCCAGGAGGTTGCAGCACGAGGCGCTGAAGAAGTTTTGAAAATTTTCAGAGCCATGTAATTTGCCAGATTTTGTTAGTAGTTAAGACACTACCTGAAACTAGTGATATAACAAGAAAGAAGTGTAATTATATATATATTATATATATAGAATAGAGATAATATATATATATTATATAGATATATATATAGCATTAATATACATAATTATGGTAGTATTGTCATATTTTTATATAGGATATATATATATATATTATATAGATATATAGATAATATATAGGATAATATATAAATATAAATTTGCAATTAAATATATATATAGATATAGATAGATATATATAATATATAGATGAAAATGTTGAAAGAGGATGAGTAGAATAGTAAATAATATATATATAGTGAATGATATATTATATATATATAGGGATTCCAGGGTATGCTAGTGTGGAAGCAGGTAGGTAAGGTTGGTTGCTAAGTTGGCTACGTGGGGGTGAGGAGGGCAACGGCTAACGACTAACGAAAGAGATAAGTGGGTAGTTCAATAAAAACAAAAAATGAAGAATTGAAAATTACCTATCAAATTATAACAGATAAAAGTGCAAGTGTACCATGGATTTCTGATCAATAATATAATAACTAATAAGATAATAATAATATATGAATAGATATAATAAAGAGGAATTAAAAATAACACGAATTTTATTTTTAGGAATAATAATAATAATATAATAATAATAATAAATAATATAAAATGAATAATAAATAATAATAATAATTAATAACAGTAGATCAAGAATTATACCTACTGGTAAATGTGGCGAAGGCCGCTAGAATGCAGGTGCCCGTAACCCGCTTATTTCACCCTTGCTCTCGGGGGAGATACCAGAATCAAGCAACCTCCAGCGAGTGTGAAATAAAACTCACGGTAATCAGTTTAAACATACCAGTAGAAACATATACAAAGTATTCATTTACGTGATATATCTCCATACCGTTCTTCGAGAAATCGGCAGGCAACGCCGTTATCCCATAACTATTTTATTTATTTATATATTAGAATAGATGTAATATTAGGAGATTATATGATATATATAATATTAGTAATATATATAATATTATTATGTAAGGATATATAGTATATATATATATGATATATATAGTGATATATTATATACTATTTAGGTTATGAATTAACAAGAAATATGAAATATATAGTAATGGATATAGATATAGATGAATATATATAGGTGATTATATAATAGTATATGATAATTATAATAACGTATGTATTATATATTATATTAAGTAGTATAGATTATATATATATATAGATATATTTTATATGAAAAGGAAATGGAATATATGTATGTATATGTAGATGTAAGTATATATATATATATATTTAGAGTATAAATATATGAAAAATTATTATATATATAAGGTTATTGACAGACTGGTTTTTTAAAGAAATAGTACAAGTTTGCACCAAAGGTTTCACTAGTTCTAAAGTATTTACTATAATGGGTAAAAAAAAAAATAGCTTTGTTCTGCTGTTCATAGTGCGCGGCTAGTAGGTTATCTACAGAAGTGACCGATTTGCTAAAAACCTTTTTAAAGAGAGATTGTTTTGCGCCTTATGCGCCTGTTGAGCTACGAATGATGTTAGTGCGCCATAGGCTCATAAGGCAGCAAGGCGCAATCGGCTTGGCGCAAACGCCAGAGGCTGCTTGATAGTATATAGATATATTATAGTGAGAGTTATAGATATATATGAATAGAGTATAGATAGAATATATATTAGATATGATATAGTAATATATATATATATAAGTATATATATAGATATATATATATATTTAGTAAATATAATGAATATATTAAGGCAAAAAACTATATACTATATGAATAGAGTAGATATATATATATAATAATTTACTTTTAGATATAAATATGAGTATATATATATATATATATATATATTATATAAGAGTATAGATATTTATATTATATATATATATATTATATATATATATATATATATATATTATCACTATATTTAGTGTAATATAGATATATAGTAATATATATATAAGTATAATAGTGAATAGATACATATAGTGAAAGTGAATTTATTGATGAGAAGATGAGGTTTTACTATAGAAATTATATATAGATGAAGTATTAGGTGAGTTAATACTATGTGGTAGAGCTATATTAATATATATATATATATATTATATACTCATATATATATATATAATAATATTATATATATATATATTAATATATAAAATAGTATATTTTTCTCACCGGATATAAATAACTCTCACTCATAATAACTCAAATCTATCATGATATTTAATATCATGACTAGTGATCATCATGAATTCTTTAATATTGTGTAACATTTTGTAGCCGATCAACATGGGTAATGTAGTTAAAGTGATATCTATGCTAAACATAATCACGCATGCAGTGCCACTAGGAAGACAATCTATCCATGCGCTGTCACAGCTGCTCTCTTATATTCGCGGCATCTGCTTGATTGATTATTCTCTTGAGGATTTTCCTCTAATTAAAACTGTACTACACAAGCGAATAGTGTGCAGAGGAGCCTAGTCAGGAGAGGGACCAGCTCCACATACTCACAACACTGCGTATGAATTTGCTATTGGTGGAATAGATCCTCTCTAGACCACGATCAGCAATTTGCTAGCTTCTGGTATTGATAGCAAAACACTGTTCGTGTGAACTTGCATAATTCTGATTTGTGCTTATATCAGTTTTCTTTAATGATTTAAGCTGTCCTAAAAAAAGCCATTTCATAAATTAATATATACAAACATCATTTCAAGATTCAATGTAGATGCAATGCAGTCTTTATCGAGTCTTGTTGGATCACAGGATCACACACGAAGACCACATCGAAGTAAAGCACAACACCTTGAACACTACATTATTCCATCACTCGTATATCCTTAGAACCCTAGTACAATATGGTCATTTCGACTACAATAAACTCTTACAATATTCTATTAGAAATACTATTTTTTCCTTGCATTTTCTGAGACTCATTACTGATTAAAAGAATTTGAGTAGGTAGTAATGGGACTTAGATCCAGTATTATGTTATAGTGTTTCAATAATATATCTATTTAACTAATAATATATGTTCAGTTGATATATCTATTTACTATCTTATAACTTACTTATTGAACCTTTGATAACAGAATATAGGTAATGGGTCTACGTATGGAATAGTAGCATGATTTAGAACTTTTGATGTTTGATCTTCTATATAAACTTGAGCCATGTAAGAATAGAATTAGTATTAAAAGGTGCTGTGATGATAATAATACTCATATTGTCAATTAGTGAAGAAATTTCATCTAGATACCTTATGAATTGTTTCTCTGCTATTTCAAAGACGAGTGCGTGTAGAATATACTGCGATTCGAGTATATATGAGAGATAGTCGGAGAGGAAAGTACTGGGATATCGATGATAGGGCCTGGGTTTCAATCACATATGATCGTGCAGAATTGAAAATAGCTAGTGAACAGTATATACCGGTACTGTCGGAGAGTGTCTGTGTAACGATCTGGTAAGTGATTATGTTATGTGGTCTGAATGTCGCGCATGTGAAGGAGACGTTGGTGAGATCTGATTGCTGATTGAAAGTCTACATCACATGTGAGTGACAATTTCAAACTTTGATCAGCTTCAATAAATTTTTCTTGTAATCTATCAACTCTTACTGATTTTTGAAAGTATACGTAACTTCCGGCTCCGACTCTCCTGAACCTATCTTATGCATGAATTAAACCGACTCTACACTCCGTCTTTCCTACTCTCCGTAATACTCACCACTATTTCTATTCAAATAATTTGCCTGATACATCTCGAACTCGTCGACTTTCGACTCCGATCTTCCGACTCCATACAACCTTAGATCGTGTGAAACTGTTTATTCTTAATACATATTTATATTTTGTAATTTTATAAACACACGATTTCTCCTTTGACACGATAGTATCTAATGTTGATAGTCCAATCATAGAGCTCGTAGTTGTTGGGGTGTGATATGCTCAATTTAGCTAGTAATGTGTAAAACTGAATGTATGTCATTCATCATATGAAGTAGTATAGGTTAAATATGAGCGAGATCAGTGATATTTAATATAGTGAGAGTTAGGTGATGCTGGATCTAGGCATTATTTATCTCTATCTCATATTACCTTTCAGACATACCGAGTTTCCCACTAATATAATGCTATTAATTTAATTAGATTCAATTTTATGAGCTACTGTACAAAATTATCATTTTACTCATTAGCATAAGTCAAATAATAATAGATAATTCGTGTTTTTGAATATCAAGGTGCTCAACTACCTTCTACAAATAATCTCTTCTACCTTACCTAAATAATACTAGTGTTTTGCGCAAAATGTTAAAGAACTATCTTTAATACTAGTGTGTTTGATACGACTTTGTAACTACGATTTTTATATCTTCCAGCTTTGAAGTATCTCAGCTCGTATTTGTTTAGTAATTACATCTTCATTATCTTGTTATGGTGATTGTAAGTATATAAATAATCGCTCTCTCTCCATTGTTAGATTTTTATGCTAATTGTTTATTAATTAAATAATATATATTTATAATATACTTTTGACCTATTATGTTTTTTCTTTACTAAATTATTAGCTGCGGTTATTGCAAGGTTAATGCAACGTGAAAATTCTCAATATCATTTCAAGCGACTCTTCGTCGAGCAATTTTTCCTTTCTTTGTCGAAGGAAGGAGGAAGGAAAGACGTCGACGAATCCTTGTTTGCATTTATGGAATTATTCTATATAAAGTTACAAATTTATAATATAAATCGCATAGTAACAGATCATGCTTCAAAATCAGACTATAGGTTATCTCTTCGAACTTCAAAACAGACTGAAGATTTTGTCTCATCCTTTTCATCTTTTGAATTACATTGGAAGTTTTTTCAATCTGTTTCCAGTTTGCTACTTTGTTACATATCCCTTTTGAAATGTTACTTCTATTTTTCATGTTATTATTATATTTTTCCATGTCTGTTATTTTTCTTTTTCTTCATTTCTTCTTCTCTTTTTGAATTAGTTTTATTGCAATAACACTTACTTATTCATTTTTTTTTATTTCATTTTTATTATTGATTTATAATAAAATATTTTATTAGTTTTTTACTTTTTAATTGCTGATTATTAATAAAA
This sequence comes from Trachelipus rathkii, assembly GCA_015478945.1. Taxonomy (NCBI): domain Eukaryota; kingdom Metazoa; phylum Arthropoda; class Malacostraca; order Isopoda; family Trachelipodidae; genus Trachelipus; species Trachelipus rathkii. The sequence goes on along the minus strand of JABUQX010079137.1, from coordinate 13,375 downwards.
TTAATGCGTTGTTTAAACAAAGGTTCCTTATTTGTTATTAATTTTTTATTCATTTGATTTTTTTGTTTTTATCTTAAGATATTTCCTTTTTTGTTATGGTGTTCATTTTAATATATTTTATTCATAATTATATATAATATTATATTTTATATTTATTATATAATATTTATAAAAGAATTATTTATTTATTAATTTATTTATTTATTTTCTTTATTTATTTTTATTTATTTCATTTATTTATTTTAATATATTATTGATTGAATAAGACGGTAGTTTGATATGATTTAGAATAGTTTGTTATTTGATATTTCTACCAAATTTTTAGATAGCAGCTTATTATTACTTCTTTTAATATTGAATATTAGGGCTTTATTAATTATTAGATTTACCAGAATTTATTGAGCTACACATTTTTAACCCAACTGTCTTTTCCTTTTTCTTTTATTTTCATCATTTAAGTGTCACTAATCTGTTGTTGTTGTTTTTTGGCCCTTTCTTTCTTTTCTTTCTTCTTCTTCTTCTTCTTCTTCTTCTTCTTCTTTATTTCTCTTCTTCTTCATATTGCATCTTCGACCTTCTTCTTCTTCTCTTCTTCTTCTTCTTCTTCTTCTTCTTCTTTCTTCTTCTCTTTCTTCTTTCTTCTTCTTCGAAAGCTCTGTAAGACATATGAAATAAAAAGATAATAACAATGAAACAATATAATTAATGATGAAAGAAGATAATAAAGAAAAGAAGATAAATGAAAGATAAAAGAGGATAATTAAGGATAAAAGAAGATAAATTATCATAAAATATGAAATTTAGAGATGCTAGTATAAGATTAATTAAATGTGAATAAGATAATATGAAGACGATTGAAGATGGGTGATAAATAGTGCTGATTGATACTTAGGAAAATAAAAATTCAAGGATGTAAGGAGAATAAGACACTTGGTAATCGCTTGAAGGAATGTTATTAAGTTGTAGTTGAATTCTGGTCAAATGTTTAATTATTTTACCAAAATTCTTCTAATTACCTTCAATTTGGCTATGACTGTTTTAAGATTGATTTTGATTTCGCTTTTTAAATTAGCCGTAGTGGCGCCCAACCTTTTAGCCTTATCGCGAGCAACAAGAATGAAAATTTTAGCATTGAACACATAGACGATCGATAATTAATACTATCATTACTTATTATATATATATATATATATTATAGCAGCAGTTATATATATATATATATATATATATATATATATATTATATATATATATATATATATATATATATATATGATATAGCATATATATATATATATATATATATAGTATATATATAGTATATATATATATATATATATATATATATATATATATATATATAAAGTATATGTTTTATAGATATATATATGTGCTTATATATATATTTATATAAGATATATATATATATATATTTATATTGGCTATATTTTCATATATATATTATATATATATGTATATATATATATATATATATATATATATATATATATATATATTTATATATATATATATATATATATATATATATATAAATATATATATATTGCCACCATTCACTGTACAGGGGCTCTTTTCCAATGGAGGGGGTAAAACAAAAAACAAAAAGAATGAAAAAGAAAAACAAAAAGGAGAAGTAAATTCACCCAGTCCCTTGTCTAACGCAATTCTCTCAGGTGGGCGCAGACGTGAGACTTAAAAGAGAGTGGAAGATTGAATACTGTAGAAAATGATGAAAACAATTAGTTCAAACATAATAAAGAGAAGAATAGAGAATGCAAACAGAACTAATTTAAAGTACTGTGAGGGAAAAAGTTTATTTAAAGAGGCAGTGGAAGTTAGTGGGAACATCAGGTCAACAAAGGCTGTAACTGTCCCAACAGTAAACTAAAGAAAATAGTTGGTGATATGCCTACCCCACCATCATCCAAAGGAGGGTGGAACCGTATCCATCACAAATGTAATAACAGTATTCCATATTAGGCGACAGACTTTGATATAACTGAGTAATCGAGCTGAAGAAAATTACCGCATTCTGAACAGAATTCCCAGCTTCATTGAAACCTCATTTTTAGCAACCCGATTTATATGGAGCTCAAAGACAATTAATTTTGCGTTCAGTCCAAGGAATATTTATGTTATTACAGGCGGCGATGGTTTGCTTCAGCGGGAGAGAAAGTGAGGTGTTTTAGAGGAGGAGATATGAAGAAGTTATTTAAAAAGATGAATTTCGCATGCGGTTAGCCCACTGAGAAATCCCGCCCACATCGGGAAGAATTGAATCGGAAAACTGTAGACCAGAGGCAACTCTAGATGAGGGAGAACATTTGAAAAGAGTGGAGGAATGGAGAGTTGGCTCAGCAGTATAAGTGAACAGAGTTAGAAGTCCAGCTAAGAAGACCGTGTTAAAGAAAAAGTAGGGAATGGGGGCAGAGACAAAACAGAATAACAGTGGTCAACTAATATTACAGGTGAAAGAGTGGTTGTTCACCGTCAAGAGCCGAAATGGAACGATCTGAAAGGAAACTAGACAAGAGTAAGCAGCGAGGGAGGAAATTCAAAGCGAAGGTAATAGAGAGGTAGCGATGCGCCATACCTGTCGCAGCCTTTGTGATATGCCCGGGCGTTACCACATAAGACTCCAGGTCTTTGGGTATAGTATTAATTTATAGATCAATGATATATATATATATATATATAGTATATATATATATATATATATATATATATATATATATATATATATATATATATATATATATATATATATATATATATATATATAATTTCTAAAACTATTAATTTTTTTAATGATGATAAATCTGAATACGCGAGTCGCGAGCCACATTAGAACGGTACGCGAGCGCAACATGTTGCGCGCGAGCTACGGGTTGGGCAACCACTGAATTAGGTCGATCTGCTTTAATTTAAAGTTTCTCACTGTTTTTTTTTCTTTTGTTTTTTTGTTTTTGTTTTTTTGTTTTTTTTTTATTGGTATTAATTTGGATTTAAATTGACTTTCGAACTAGTTTAAATTTAGGTTTTTGATTTGATTTAGTTTATTGTTTTTTGCGTTGATTTAGTTTAGATTTCTGACTTGCTTTGTTTTTTTTTTGACTGGTTTTAATCTGGGTTTAAGACTCGCTTTAATTTGTGTTTCTGACTTCCTTTAATTTGGAATTTTGACTTGTTTTAGTTTAGGTTTCAGACTTGCTATAGTTTATGTTCTGGTTTTTAACTGGTATTAAATTTGATTTCCGATTAGCTTTAATTGGGGTTTTAACTTGTTTTAAATTAGGTTTCTCATGGTTAAATATGGGTTTTTGAATTGAATTAATTTGTACTTCTGACTTGCTTTAGTTTAAATTTCTGACTTGCTTTAATATGGGTTTCTGACATTTTTTTAAACGTTTTAACTATTTTTATATATTTTTAACTAATAATATATCTGTTATATTCGTTATATCAAATTTCATACAATTATTTGCTTTTTCACTTAATATACGCTTTTACACCTGTACATCCTTCAGATTCAATAATTTACACCTAACATAGTGATAAAGTGTATTTACATTATATCTAGAGCATATATTTCGTAAGGCATTAACATGAGCAACAGTTAAAGGTTTTAAGGTATTTTCATCGATCCACCCATGTCAATAGATGTAAATTTATGGAAGAATAATTTATTATGTAGTATAGTGATGAAAGACCTTTTAGAATCCCATGTCTCAGAGGATAGAGATTACATCTATTTTTATGAACCTCGCGGCACAAACGATGAAATATCCTCGTCATATTTAAAATAGAGTTAAATAATTATACCCAAGTATTATATACCGACAGAGAAATCACGGTACCTTCTCGATAAAATTACTCGATTACAAGATGAAAAGAAAATGACATTTAACTTTGATCAAATAAAAAATTCCTCCACAAATAAATTTAAAAATATTTTTTTTACATTACTATTAATTAATTATTTAATTAATCATATATTAATTAATTAATTAATTAATTAATTTATTTATTAGTTAATTATTTTGTTAACTAATTAATTATGTTATTAAGTAAGTAATTAATTAATTATTTAATTACTTAATTAATTAATTAATTAATTAATTAATTATAAATTAAATAATTAATTAATTGCATTCCGAATATGGCCAATATCCGCAACGAAAAACCACAAAAGAATCATTTGAATATACATTACAGGGTAATTATAGAGGTGACTCCTAACATGTTTCTTAAATATGTATTATAAAGAAAAGATGCTAAAGGTACGATCCCTGAGGTATATCGGTCATTATTTTAATGATACACATTTATCTGAACTCGCTGATTCCTGTTGTCAATTAAGGATTTAAAGATATGGAAGAAAAATAATAAAAACAGTAATTAAAATAAAAATACCACAGCTACATTATTTATAAAAATAACTACTTCTTCTTCTTCTTCTTCTTCTTCTTCTTCTTCTTCTTCTTCTTCTTCTTCTTCTTCTTCTTCTTCTTCTTCTTCTTCTTCTTCTTCTTCTTCTTCTTCTTCTTCTTCTTCTTCTTCTTTTTCTTCTTCTTCTAATAATAATAATAATAATAATAATAATAATAATAATAATAATAATAATAATAATAATAATAATAATAATAATAATAATAATAATAATAATAATAATAATAATAATAATAATAATAATAATAATAATAATAATAATCACCCACCTTCTATTCCCAAGACTGGGGATAAAGTACGGAGCATGCACTGGAAACAGAAAAGTAGTAGAAGAATATGAAGCAGGTAGAAAAGAAAGCCCAGCCTTACCGCCTTCTTTTTATACCTCGAGTGAGAACTAGTCAGCCCAGCAAAATCCACCCTAGAGCTTCTTCACGTAGACAAAGCGATAGACCTCATAATAAATCTCGTCAATGCGGGTACATCCCTTTAGGTCTAGGTGTATCTGCTAAAAACCATATTCCCTTACGGAAACCCCGCTATTCAGTCCTATTATGAACTTTTTTCTCTCCCTCTGCCAAACTCACATTTCTCTCCTCCAGGCATTCCTTTGCTGACTCAGTCCACTTTTTCTTCGGTCTCCCAGCTTTTCGATTCTCAGCAAACTCACCACTATACATCCGCTTAACCAACCGACTATCATCCATCCTTTCCACATGAGAAAACTATCTTCAACTGAACTCATTTCTTCCCTTATCTACCAAGTGTTTCTTCACAATTTTGCACAATCCCCTAATAAGTTCTATTCCTCATTTTATCAATTCTTCTCACACCTGAAGCGCCCCTAAGATTGTCCATCTGAACACATTGTTCTTTAGATCTAAACCTCTTATTCCAGACCATAGTCTCACTTCTATACAATACAAAGGTAATAACATACTATCATGTAAGACCCTACCACACTCAAGACTTAGACCCTTTACATCCTCCAAGGATTTAATTGCACCAACCACCTTCCTGCCATTCACAACTTTCCTATAACACTCTGCATCATCCGTTCACTTTTCAACCAACATATATCCTAACTATTTAAACTCAGACACTTGTTTTAACTGCTCACCATCTAACATAGGTTTACACCAAGGACTGCCCTCACTCACAACCATAACCTTACTCTTATATACGTTTACTTTCAAACCCCTCCATTTACACACCATGCCACATCTCTCTACCAATCCTCTCAAACTCTCTTCAGATTCGCTACACAAAACTAAATCTTCGGCAAATAATAGGTAGGGCACCCTCCACTCTCTTTCATTCTCCATCATTCTAATACTATCCCCTACCACCCCCACATCTAATTCTTTCATAACCCCATCCATATACAAGTTGAAAAACCAATTGAAAGACCAATCACTAAACCAGTAATAATAATAATAATACACACACACACACAATAATAATAATAATAATAATACACATCCATCCTCACACTCAATTAAAATAATAATAATACTAATAATAATACTAATAATAATAATACATATGAATAATGATAATAATAATAATAATAATAATAATAATAATAATAATAATAATAATAATAATAATAATAATAATAATAATAATAATAATAATAATAATAATAATAATAATAATAATAATAATTCCAAATTCTTTATTCAGAAAACACACAATTTACATTATTAGGTTTGACATACGGTTATAATATTTAGTTCTAGTATAATACAATATTTAATGATACACAATTTCTGAAAGGGGGGCTACTAACTGCAACACAGTATTGTGTCCTTTGAGCCCCAAAAATAATACAAGTATAATTAAACTTTAATTTAAGTAATTGGTTAGATTGAGCTTATGATACATAATACTAGCAAAATAATAATAATAATAATAATAATATTAATAATAATATTTGTAAAATAATAGGGAGAATTTTAACAATAATAAAAGTAATAATAACATAATACGAATTTTAATAATTATGATACATAATACTAGCAAAATAATAATAATAATCATAATAATAATATTAATAATAATATTTGTAAAACTAATAGGGAGACCTCCGTAACGTAATATCTTCACATTTGTCTTCTCACTACTAATACTGACTACTCACTACCACTACTACTACTACTCACTACTAACTAATTACTAATAATAATAATAGTAATTATAATAATACTAATAATAATAATAATAATAATAATAATAATAATAATAATAATAATAATAATAATAATAATAATAATAATAATAATAATAATAATAATAATAATAATAATAACAATAATAAGGGGACCTACATGTCTAATCTTAAGACTAAAATAAAATTTTAATAATAATAATAATAATAATAATAATATAATAATATATTACATATTAACATAATAATAATAATAATAATAATAATAATAATAATAATAATAATAATAATAGCAACAATAACAATAATAAACATTAAAATAATAAAAACACTACTAATAGTAATAATCATTAAAATAATAACTATAGTAATGGTAGGAATTCAAGGTAATAACTCTACTAACAATGTTATCAATTTTTAAGAATAGTTATACTAAGGTAAGAAGAAGAAGAAGAAGAAGAAGAAGAAGAAGAAGAAGAAGAAGAAGAAGTCGGTTAATAATAAAATATAACATGATAACAACTTGAATAAATAAAAATTGCGCTAGATATGTTAGCAGTTGTTCTTTAGAATCGAATGCTAAGTGTAGTAAATATTACAAAGAAAAAGCTGAAGGTAGTTACAATCATTAAAATAATTCTGACTTGTTATAATAACGGGTACTGTAAGGGTAGCCAGTTTTATGTTAATAAAATGGCTAGATTTTGCAAAAGCAAAATCTCTTAGTTTGTTATTTATTAAAATTCATTTAGAAAATAAGTTTCTATTCTTCTAGCTAATAATAATAATAATAATAATAATAATAATAATAATAATAATAATAATAATAATAATAATAATAATAATAATAATAATAATAATAATAATAATAATAATAATAATAAAGAATGTAATAATAATAATAATAATAGAATAAAAATAATAATAATAATAATAATAATAATAAAAATACCACTACTACTACTACTACCACTACTACTACTACTACCACTACTACTACTACTACTACTACTACTACTACTACTACTACTACTACCACAACTAATAATAATAATAATAATAATAATAATAATAACATTAATTGCTAATCTAAGAGATTTGAGTGTTAATTCATTAAACATACGAATTTATTGGATAATAAAAAATAGATTCAGGGGGAATGGCTCTAGCAAAAATGTGTTCACTTCCAATGAGGTCAGCACGTCAAGCCATAAGTAAAAGGCTTCTTATGCAGACAAAGGATACATATCACTCATATATGAAACATAAATATACATGTTACATGCTGGCTGGCTGCTGGTTATTGTTGGTTGTTAAGGTTAAGGATACATATACATATTATTAGTAAAGTTATTATGATATATAGTGAAAGAGTAGCATATGAGCTACATATTGGCTGTTGCTATTAAGTTGCTGTACATGCTGCACAAATATATATAAATATAAAGTTGAGATATATATATATATATATATATTGCTAAGGTTGCTATTATATTATTAAAAATTTAAGAGCTACATATTATATATATATATATATATATACATGGTTGTGAATATGGATATGGATTAAGCAGAAAAAATCGGTAGAGTATATATTTATATATATAAAGTATATATAATGTTTATAGTAGTGAAGAGAGATATATATATATATATATTATTAGTTATTTGAATAAGTATATATATATATATATATATATATATATATATATAGTATATATATATATATATATATATAGTATATATATATATATATATATATATATATATATATATGTATATATGTGTGTGTGTGTGTTTGTGTATGTATGTATATATATTTGTATTTTACAACATCACATCTTACATAATAGTATTCAATCAATAATGTTCACTCATTTTTTTAGTTTCTTGATTTTCGTAGATCAATTATACTTTCTTTTCCTCTCTCTCTCTCTCTCTCTCTCTATATAGAGATATATATATGTTAAAGAAGATAGTTGATATGTTATAGTTATTATATATATATATATTACAGATGTTATATATATATTATGATATATATACATATATATATATGTATATTATATATTATTTCATATATAGTTATATATATATATATATATATATATATAAATCCTTATATATACATATACATATATATATGTATTATATATATATAATATATGTTATATATATATTATTATTATACATATACATATTATTACTATAAGTATGTTGGTTGGTATATTATGAAGATATATATATATTGGTTACTTAATATAGAGATTTGCTACTACATATACTTATTGGTTACATATATATTATATAGTTATACAGCACAGCATATATATTACATATATTATTACATACTACATATATATATATTATATATATTATATATATATATATATATATATATGTATATATACCACCAGACCAGTTGCGAACCTGGGACTCTCACTTTGTTTGGTGACTGCTCTACCACTGAGTTATCGGGTACTTTTATATATAAATATGAAATACAAAAGAAAAAAATATACAAATACACACATACATAAATATATACATATATAAAGATACACATACATACATACATACCATTGCAATATACATATTCATCATGCATATGCATAATAAGGATACTATCGTTACTAAAAACAACATTGAAGGCATATATTTCTAAACAATATTACCCTCACTACCAACACTGATTAGGAATAAAGTTTAAACTAGTTATTACCATTACTAACACTCAACACTAATAACACTAATTAATAACAATATCACTATTAATTATTAATATCACTATTTTTACTTGGGATGGGGAGGTAGCACCAACTGCAGATAATACGATCCATACATGGAAAGAGACAAACAGCTGATAGGTGTTCCCAACACCATGCAACATTTTGAGGAGTTCACCTGATAGACTAAACAATTCTGGTGTCATATTAATTGTAAACATTTGAAATAATATTGTCCATAGTATGTCCATTAAAGCCCAAAAATTAGTAGCAAACTACATATCAGGATGAGCAACTAAAGTTATAAAACGACGACACTCCTCCCGTACATACAAACTATATAATGGCGTCCCCCCCAAGAAACCATTCTCCCACCTTCACTATTTATTCTTTTTATACACGATCTCCTAACCCCTTCCTTTCCCATTATATAAAAATATTAGCTCTACCGATATATATATATATATATAAATATATATATATTAGTTATATATATATATATATATATATTATATGAAAATATATATATATATATATATATATATATATATATATATATATATATATATATATATATATATGGATATGAGTATATATATGTGTGTTATGTTATATATATATGTTATTATATATATATATATATATATATATATATATATATTTATATATATATATAGAGTTATATACTATATATATATATATACATATATATATTGGTTATATATATATATATATATTAAAGATAAAGAGTTATATTGGTTATTATTATATATATATATGTTATATATATATATATATATATATATATATATATATATATATGTAGTGTGTTTTGTGTTTGAATGTATGTAAATTTTTATTTACATAACATCATCTACTTTTTTTCCTCCGGGCTTAATAATGTTTCACCATTTCTATCTTTGATATTATATTTAAAAGATGATTTCTAACTTTCCTGCCTCTCTCTCTCTCTCTCTCTCTCTTCTCTTCATAGTTACATATTGGTTATGAGTATATGGTTAAGGTTGCTGTTATTGTTGTTGTTATTGCTGCTATCGCTGCTATTATTACGTTACTTTAATGCTGGTTATGCTGGTTATTAAATCTGGTCAGTTTGATAAAGCTAAATATTTGATGCAGCGCGACATATACGTTACTATTAAGGTTATTATATATACATAAGTAGCATATTATTGGTTGGTTACAAGAGAACTTGAGAGATATATATTGGTTATATTGGAAGTGGTTACATATGGTGTATATATATATATATATTACATATATACATGTATATATTATATTGCTATATTATATATGAGATACATATATATATATATATATACATATATATATTATATATATATAATATATATATATATATGTATAAGAGGCTTCACTAGACTGCCAGAACCTGGGACTCTCACTTTTTTGGGTGCTCTACCACTGAGTTATCGGGTACTTTTATATAAGTAAATATGAAATACAAAAAAAGAAAAAAATATACAAATACACACATACATAAATATACATACATACATACATACATACATAAATACGTAAATATACATATTCATCATGCATATGCATAATAAGGATTACTATCGTTACTAAAACAACATTGAAGTTGGATATTTTCAACAATATTACCTTCACTAACACTAACACTATTAGAATGAAAACAAAACTAGTTATTACCATTACTAACACTAACACTAATAACACTAATTAATAACAATATCACTATTAATTATTAATATCACTATTTTTACTTGGGATGGGGAGGTAGCACCAACTGCAGATAATACGATCCATACATGGAAAGAGACAAACAGCTGATAGGTGTTCCCAACACCATGCAACATTTTGAGGAGTTCACCTGATAGACTAAACAATTCTGGTGTCATATTAATTGTAAACATTTGAAATAATATTGTCCATAGTATGTCCATTAAAGCCCAAAAATTAGTAGCAAACTACATATCAGGATGAGCAACTAAAGTTATAAAACGACGACACTCCTCCCGTACATACAAACTATATAATGGCGTCCCCCCCAAGAAACCATTCTCCCACCTTCACTATTTATTCTTTTTATGCACGATCTCCTAACCCCTGCCTTCCATTATATAAAAATTAATAGCTCTACCGATGATCTAACTATTACCACTCAACACCCCTCCACAAATACACCACGCACAGAACTTCAGCATTATATAACAACTGGAACAATGGTCGACACATAATAGAATGTCAGCCTCATCCCAAAAATCATCAGTTACATTATTCACACCAGATAAAAGAGAATCATATAAACATCCAACAATTATTCTTTTAAATAAGAGACTCCCTCTTAATAGGCAACCAAACATCTTAGGATTGACATTCGATCCACATATGATATTTGGCCCCCGCATAAACAAATAAACAAATAAACAAATGAAGGCAAAACAAGGAACTAGCTTTGAATAACATAAAGAAACTATCTCAGTAATACACAGACAATATCTTCGCCCCTCTTAAACTACGCATTCCCCCGCCTGGGCTCCCACACCCCACAGTATCAGAGACTAACATTAAGGAGTTGGTAGTAGTCCAAAATAAAGCCCTTAGGATAATAACTGTCAGTCTTCTCACCACACCTAAACATTACATTCAAACTGAAACAAATATCCTACCAATAGGGACCCATCTCGACACGGTAGGATGTCATACCTATGGCAGATCAATCAGATCACCCCCTACATCAATTGGTTACAGCAACAACTCCCTACACTTAGAAATAAAAAGCTTATTCCAGTAAAAGACTTATCTGAACACTATAGAATATTCTTTTCTATCACACACCTCTAGCTACCCCCACTATTAAACACATTCACACACAATTAACTCAAGTCACCTCTTAAGTACATCCAAACAATACCGCATGCTCCAAGCACGATATCCACATAGAACTCTCCATTAATAAACAAACAAGGGTAATGCTTTCACGGTTCCGTTCTGATCATCAAGAATACAAATTCTGATTATTTCTGACCTCCCTCCCCCAACTGTCAAAGATGCCTTTCCCAAACCATCTACAACACAAAACATCTCATAATAGATTGCCCTGCCTCGGAGGGCATTTAAAACAATTTCACTGACTGAAATATTTGCGTATAAGGCTCCATGATTGCTTCCGCTTCTGTAGAGGGTAAGCGGTAAAGGTGATATATATATATATATGTTAAGTATATATATATATATATATATAGCATATAAGAGGCAGGCAGAGAGAGTATATATGAGGCAAGTGGTATATATATAATCTAAAGAGTATGGAACTATAAAACATAAGAAGAATTTGTATTCTGAGCATAAAGCAAGAGCATAAAGCATACTGTGTCTGAATACAGAGTATAAAGAGTAGAGATGTGAGAGAGTGGTAGGTATATATGATATGATATATATATATATAGATATATATATATATATATATATATATATATATATATATATTATATATGTTATATATATGGAGAGGTCATATAAATGTTTACAAAGAGTAAATATTTCTTTTATAAAAAACTAAATAAAATTTTCGATGAATATAGCAATATCATTATTTTCTTTTATTATATAGTGTTTACATCACTATAGCTGAGCAAGTTTTATGTGCACATACAAGCTACCCAGCAACAGGTTCTAGTTTTCTAAACAGATTTCTTTTTACTTTTCTTTCTTTCTTATATTATATTTCTTTTAATTATATATATAAGAGGTTATATATATATATAATATATATATATATGTTATATATGGTTGTTATATATATATATATATATACATAAAAAGATATATATATATATTATGTTATTGTTATATATAAAAAAATATAAATATATATATATATATATATATATAAAAATATATAAGAAAGAGAAAGATATATATATATATATATATATTAAATATATCGAATTATTTCACATTATAATGCTAAAACACTTGAAAACTGAATCAAAGCAGCACTG
>JABUQX010079136.1:0-20762 GCA_015478945.1 Trachelipus rathkii | reverse complement strand
CAAATTCATTAAATTTTTTTTTCTCCTGATAAGAAGAACCAACGGTCCTAGAACCTTGAGTCAAAGGCTGACACATGGCTTATTTCCTCTACATACCCAACACCAATTTAATGATACTTAAGGATCTTATTTACCACTCACAAACATATTTCTGATAAGCGTTAATCTAACAGGCTAGATTTTTACCCCAAAGTGTCCACCACCACCTGTATCTCCATCACTCTAAATTTAATTTGAGTTTACATTCAAAACTGCAAAGATCACATTTAAACTTCTTACCGAGTGACTGAATGAAGTTCCAACTCATCTCTTTCATGATTTTTCCAAATCTTTGTTTTCACCTTAATTTTTTTGACGACTGAGGTTCGTTTAAAGGGCTTTTTGCTTTGTGTCTAAATGTAGCATCACTAATGTCAATTTACAAAAACAAAATGCTGTCACTAAAACATGAACATATTAATATTCTCAAACTTAAACTTTAATAAAAATAACATTTACAAACTTAAAACTCATGAAATTAATGAATCTATTCCCAAACAAACAATAATAATAGTAATACAATAATAATAATAATAATAATAATAATTGATTTTATTTGTTTCAGCTGGGTGGTGGCATACTGTGCACTGTTTAGCATGGGAAGAAGATGAATGTCAGATGCAGGTTCCTTTCATTAAGAGGCTCTGCTTTGCTTGTCCTTCACACTGAGTTACTTGTCATCAAGAGTAAGTCTATCACTATCCTTCACCTGATATAACCGCCTCCATCGTTGTTTTTTTCTCTTCTAATTATACTTAATAATAAAATTAAATGTCTTTATGTGATAGAGGGGAAGGAATCCGTTCTTCTGAGAATAATTGTAAGGTTTCAAGGTTTGTTTGGGACACAGGCTGTATTTCCTTATTTCTGGCGGTTATTTTCTTGCGGCCACAGTGAGGTTGCTTTCTTAGAAACATCGAAGTAGGTTAGTTGTCTAACTTCAAATCTGATCTCTGTTTTTTGTTTTCTTGTATTAGTTAGTTTATATAATTTTTTTTTCAGTGGTAGCAGAGCATAGTTAGAGATGCTCTGTGGGGATCGTTTTTTTTTCTTTTTGTGGGTTTGATTATGATAACGAATCTGATAACAAGAAGGGCGGATCAATGGAGGGAATGGATAAAAAATGAGGAGATTGTGCCCTGAGTTTCAAGGCAGCAGGAAATGGAATATGAGGTGTGGGAAATGCTGAATGGTGTATAAGCTGGTTAGAAACAAGTATGATTGTCTTGGTGGTCTGATAAGTCTGGGAGAAAAAGTGTTTAAAATGTAATATAGATCTGGGTGGCTTGGCAGAAAAAGGACGATGAAAAAAAGGAAAGTGTTAGATGAGTCGTTAAGATATGGTACAGAACAACAATATAAAGGAGAACATATCTTTATATATATACATATATATTATTATTACATACATATACATATATATTATTATTATTATTATTATTATTATATATTATTATTATTATTATTGTTATTATACATATATAGTATACACATATATATTATTATATATAAGTAATATTATTATATATATATTATTATTATATATATATATATATATATATATATATATTATTATATTATATATATTATTATATATATATATATATATATATTATTATATTATATATTTATATATATATATATATAGTATATATATATATATATATATATTATATATATATATATATATTATATATATATTATTATTATATATATATATTATTATTATTATTATTATTATTATATATATTATATTATACATATATATATTATTATATATATATATATATATATATATTATACATATATTACATATTACTTAAGTATATATCAAGAGTATTTATAAAAAATATATGAGAGAATATGTCCATAGGCATGAAGTGGCTGTTTAAATGGGCAAGGACTAGTAAAGTCGATTTAGGTGAGGAGAAGATATGAGATACGTTTATTTACTAGAGGGAGCGAATCTTGAGGTGAATCAAAGATGGTTTTAGAAAATTATCTAAAGGATATTTGTGAATTTTAAAATTTTAAGAATGGTTTAATAAATGTGTGTGAAGGTTTGGGTGCTAAGACTGTTGAAAGGGGTGGATGGTGGACAAAAGAAAGAAGAGAAGATGTATATCATGAAGAGGAGAAAAACAAGGAAGAAAGAATAAATATAAAAGAATAAATATGATTGATGATGTAATGAAATGCATTTTGTGTAGGTCGATATATCATTTTGCATATCAATGTCCAATGAAAGGACAACATAAAAGGAAAGAGGAAACTGTAGGTGTTGGTAGAGGTTATAAGGTGATAGAACAATCTGGTAGTAGTAGAGATTATGGTAGAGGCAGAGGATGGAACAATAGAGATTCGAAAACAGGGAATCAGGTTTTCCACAGTGAAAGTGTAATTGGAAGAGAGAAAAAACGGATGAATATGAAGAAATGTAATCGGAGAGAAGTGACTAAGTTTAATGATAGGGAGTATGAATGAAAGGGTAGAGATGTGAAAGAATCTATGAGATGGATAAATGTGAAATATGTATTTGGTGATTCTGTCTATCAGGCAGTAAAAAGAATGAAAATACCTTATGAGGGGAATATATAATTTTTTTTGATAACAAATGTAGTTAAAGGTGACATCCCATCGTTGTTGGGAAGGGAATCATTAAAAAGGATGGATGCTAACATAAATCTGAGGACAGATGAATTGAATACATGTTTTTAATAACTTGAAGGTTAGGTGTATGGCGAATGAAAAGGGACATATGAAAATTAGATTAAGAAAAGGTTAAGTAGAAGTGTTTGGTGGTTAGGAGGAACAAAGGAAGATTTTTTAAAATAAAAATTTACAATTCGGACACCCAAGTAAGGAAAGGTTATAGGAATTAATTAGAGGTGCACATAGTGGGAAAATTGATAGCGAAGAGTGGAAGAAAATAAGAAATTGTGTAGATTGTGTCAGCGAAAAATATGATACTTGTATTAGATATAGGAAGACCCCTAGTAGACCGGTAGGGAGGGGGGTTCCCCTTGGCAAAGGATTTTAATGAAATGGTTAACTTGGATTTAGGTGAGATAGAGGGGTATAGATTTTTTGTTATGATTGATTTAGGGACTAGAAAAATGAAAGATGAGGGTGTTGGTAGGAATGAGAGTTTGATGTAATCTGCAGCTGCTAAAAATGGTTTGTTGGATAGAAGTGCATATTCTCTTAATCAATTAGTTTTCGGTAAGAATGTTCAGCTACCTAATAACACAACAGAGGAAGAGAGAAGAATGGGTGTAATAGGTATAGAGGGCGAAATGTTAAGAAAACATTTAGATGGTATAAAACAAGGAAGATTGATACATGTAAAACAAGAAACTGAAGAGAAGATAAAGAGAGCAATGAAGGGACAGATAAGGGAACATGATATTGAATTAGCTGAAGCAGGTGAGGAAGTGTATTATAAAAGGAATATAGATAAACAGTGGAGAGGTCCGGCAAAGGTGATAGGAAGAGATGGTAAAACTGTTATTGTTAAGCATGGGGGAACTATATGTGATGTAGCAAGAGTACACGTTACTAAATTAGCAGGTGTACCGGAGAATAAGGAGGATAGTGATGATAAAGAGAAAGCAGAGAAAGAGGATGAAATGGGAGGAGATATAGACAGAAGAATTTGAAATGGTTCGAGTACCTAGAATTAATGAAGAAGAAGAAGAAAAGATGGAGGAGGATGGGGATGAACAAGGGGAAGAGCAGGAGATTATGACAAAGATAAAGGTTGGAAGGAGGTATAGATGTAAAAATAAAGAGAATGGATAATGTATGGATGTGAAAGTGTTAAGTAGAGCAGAGAAGGCTAATAGTAAAAAATGGAGTGACAGTTATAATATACAAAATGTGGAGAATGGTGAGTGTAGTTCGATTGATTTTAGAGATTACAAGGAGATTGAAAGTATAGAGGAAGTGTGGTTAGGTAGGTAATTGAGATAATGAAAGAATTTTAAATGCTAATTTAAAAGAAAATGATAACTGGGAAACAAATGATGTTTTCAAGAAGGTTAATGATAGAGGTCAAAAGATCTCTCTTAGATGGGTGATAACGGAAAAATTGAAAGGGAAAGATTGCATATGTAAGGCTAGATTGTTTGCGAGAGAGTTTGAAGAAGAGGGAGAGGACCTGATTACAGAAGCTCCAACTTGTTCTGATATATTCTTGGATGAAGTTATAAAAGGTATGAAGGATAAATTAGAAATAAATTCAGAAGATGTTAAAGGTTTTAAGTTGGTATATAGGGGTTAATACACATGAATATAAAAAAAGATGTGGTTAGAACAAGAAAACTATATGGAAAGTAAAAGTGTTCCGAATAAAAGAATTTTTTTTTGGTGACAGAAATGGAGAGTAAGGAATTAATTTTGTATAGATCATTGGTGGGGCAAGAGAATTGGTTAAGTGGTCAGACGAGACATGATCTGTGTTATCTGTGAATGGAAGGAGTAGATTTTTCAAGAGGGTGGGGGTGGTAAAGTGGAAGAAATGAGAAATATTATAAAAAGGGGAAGGATGAGATTATAATTCTAGTAACATTAAATCTGCTTATTGTAAATTTAATAGAAGTTACAACTGATGCATCTTCTGGTATGAAAGAGTGTCAGCCACTCAGGAAGGGTATATTTGTAGCTCTTAAAGAATGAAAGAGAATATATGTTCTATTGCTTGGGGAAGTCTAGGTGTATGAAAAGGGTTGCGCGTTTTACATTGAGGCTGAAGCTATTGGTTTTGTGGAAGGTACACAAGCAGGTTATATATATTTGGAAGAATGTTGGAGAGAGGTTGTTAGTGGTCAGTGTTTGCAAATCAAAGTGTATACTGGATAGTAGGACTCTGAGGAATGCAAATATATTCGATATAAGTGTTGAGTAAGAGTTTAAGAATACATAATTCTGTGGATTAAGTGATGGTAGAAGTGAAAAAAATACTCAAGTTGAGTGGGGATAAAGAAATAATCAATTACGGAGTGTTTACAAGGGAGAGTGAATGTTAGAGGTTACAAAAAATATGTGGAAAGGGAAAGAAGTACAAGATGATTATTTTTTTATTTTGCTTCAGTTGGTGAGGCATGTTTTGACTGGGTTAAGCAGGGAAGAAAGATGAATGTCAGATGCATGCTCCTTTCATTATGTCGCTCTGCTTTGCTTGTCTCTTGCTTAAGATAAGAGTGGTGTTTTTGTCTTTTCATTTGGTATAATTGTTTTATGTCCTTTTTTTCTATTCTTTTAGGTAATGTATTTATAAAATAAGGTTTAAAGTTAATTATTTGATTTATATTGGAGGTAGGAAGGGATCCGTCCTTCAGACTATACTTGTAAGGTTTCAAAATTTGGTTTGGGAACACAGGCTGTATTCCTTATTCTGGGGTATTCATTTGTGCTACAGTTGAAGGTTTTTGCTTTCTGGAATATCGAAGTACATTGTAAGGTGAAAATGTAAGGGTTGAATGGTGAGTTCGATTATAGGTGAGGAATTTGAGATATGTTTATTACTAGAAAGGAGCGAATCTTGAAAGTGAATCAAAGATGTTTTTAGAAAATTATCATAAAGGATATTGTGGAATTTCAAAAATTTAAGAATGGTTAATTAAATGTGTGTGAGGTTTGGGTTGCTAAGGGACTGTGAAAGGGGTGGATGGTGGACAAAAAGAAAGGATGTATTCTATAGTCATAGTGATAATATAAAAACAATGAAGAAAGTGAATAATAAATATAAAAGATTAAAATCGGTTGATTGTAATGAAATGCATTTGTGTACGGTTCGATATATCATTTTGCATATCAATGTCCAATGAAAGGGCAGTATAAAAGGAAAGAGGAACTGTAGGGTTAGAGTTATTAAGGTTGATAGAACAAAATCTGGGTAGTAGAGAGATATATGGTAGAGGCAGGGATGGAACAATAAGAGATTCGAAAACTGGAAATTCAGGTTTTCCCACAGTGAAAGTGTTTAATTGGGAAGAGAGAAAAACGGATTGATATGAAGGGGAAATGTAATCGGAAGAGAGAAGTGACTAAGTTTTAATGATTAGGGGGGAGTATGAATGAAAGGAATAGAGAAGATGTCTTTTTGTCAAAATGTTGAAATATGTAATTTTTTGGATTCTGTCTATCAGGCAGTAAAAAGAATGAAAATAACCTTATGAGGGGAATATATAATTTTTTTTTTTGATTAACAAAATGTAGTTAAAGGTGACATCCCATCGTTGTTGGGAAGGGTTGTTAAAAAGGATGGATGCTAACATAAATCTGAGGACAGATGAATTGAATACATGTTTTTAATAACTTGAAGGTTAGGTGTATGGCGAATGAAAAGGGACATATGAAAATTAGATTAAGAAAAGGTTAAGTAGAAGTGTTTGGTGGTTAGGAGGAACAAAGGAAGATTTTTTTAAATAAAAATTTACAATTCGGACACCCAAGTAAGGAAAGGTTATAGGAATTAATTAGAGGTGCACATAGTGGGAAAATTGATACGAAGAGTGGAAGAAAAATAAAAATTGTGTAGATGTTAGCGAAAAATGTGATACTTGTATTAGATTATAGGAAGGGACCCCTAGAAAGACCCGTAGGGTTGAGGGGGTTCCCCTTGGGCAAAGGATTTTAATTGGAAATGGTTACTTAGATTCGGTTGAAATAGAGGGGTATAATTTTTTGCTCTGATTGATTTAGGGACTAGAAAAATGAAAGATGAGGGTGTTGGTAGGAATGAGAGTTTGATGTAATCTGTAGCTGCTAAGAATGGTTTGTTGGATAGAAGTGCATATTCTCTTAATCAATTAGTTTTCGGTAAGAATGTTCAGCTACCTAATAACACAACAGAGGAAAAGAGAAGTATGGGTGTAATAAGTATTGAGGGTGAAATGTTAAGAAAACATCTAGATGGTATAAAACAAGGAAGATTAATACATGTAAAACAAGAAACTGAAGAGAAGATAAGAGCAATGAAGGGACAGATAAGGGAACATGATATTGAATTAGCTGAAGCAGGTGAGGGAAAGTGTTGTTTATATAAATAAATTTAGATTTATATAAAGAGGTCCCCGCAAAGGTTGATTAGGAAGAGATGGTAAAACTATTATGTTAAGCCATGGGGAAACTATTATTGTGATGTAGCAAGAGTACACGTTACTAAATTAGCAGGTGTACCGGGAGAATAGTCGAGGATAGTGATGGATTAAAGAGAAAGCAGAGAAAAGGATAAAATTTGGGAGGAGATATGGGACAGAAAGAATTTGAAATGATTCGAAACCTAAATTTAAATTGAAGAAGAGAAGAAAAGATGGGAGGAGGATGGGGATAAACAAGGGGATTAGCATTAGATTATTAAAAATTAAATTTTATGGGCTTTAGTAGACTAATAACTTCAGTCTGCGAATAATATGCAATACTAATAGTAAAAAAATGGCGATAACAACAGCAACAATAAAAAGTATTCATAAACCGCAAACATATATTTTCGATTTACAAGAGATTGAGATTGAAAGTATAGAGGAAGTGTGGTTAGGTAATTGAGATGATGAAAGAGTTTTAAATGCTAAGTTAAAAGAAAATGATAACTGGGAAACAAATGATGTTTTCAAGAAGGTTAATGATAGAGGTCAAAAGAAGATCTCTCTTAGATGGGTGATAACGGAAAAATTGAAAGGGAAAGATTGCAAATGTAAGGCTAGATTGTTTGCGAGAGAGTTTGAAGAAGAGGGAGAGGACCTGATTACCGAAGCTCCAACTTGTTCTGATATATTCTTGGATGAAGTTATAAAAGGTATGAAGGATAAATTAGAAATAAATTCAGAAGATGTTAAAGGTTTTAAGTTGGTATATAGGGGTTAATACACATGAATATAAAAAAAGATATGGTTAGAACAAGAAAACTAAATGGAAAGTAAAAGTGTTCCGAATAAAAGAATTTTTTTTTGGTGACAGAAATGGAAAGAGTAAGGAATTAATTTTGTATAGATCATTGGTGGGGCAAGAGAATTGGTTAAGTGGTCAGACGAGACATGATCTGTGTTATCTGTGAATGGAAGGAGTAGATTTTTCAAGAGGGGGGGTGGGGGTGGTAAAGTGGAAGAAATGAGAAAATTAATTATAAAAAGGGGAAAGAATATCAACATGGGTATTTGGCTGTATACGCTTGAAGGTAAGATTGAATAGAAGTTTATAACTGATGCATCTTATGGTATGAAAGAGTGTCAGCACTCAGGAAGGGTATATTGTGGCTCTTAAGAATGAAAAAGGGAATATATGTTCTATTGCTTGGAAGTCTAGGTGTATGAAAAGGGTTGCGAGATCTACGATTGAGGCTGAAGCTATTGCGTTTATAGAAGGTACACAAGCAGGTATACATTTGAAAGAATGTTGGAGAGAGGCTGCTGGTGGTGATTGTTTGCAGATTAAGGTGTATACTGACAGTAAGACTCTGAGGAATGCAATATATTCGGTAACATAAGTGTTGAGTAAGAGTTTAAGAATACATATTCTGTGGATTAAGTGGATGGTAGAAGTGAAAAAAGATTACTCAAGTTGAGTGGGTGGATAAGAAATAATCAATTAGCGGATGTGTTTACAAAAGGGAGAGTGGATGTTAGAGGTACAAAAGAATATGTGGAAAGGGGAAAGAAAGGTACAAGATTGATTATTTTTTATTTGTTTCAGTTGGTGTGGCATGTTGTGACTGGGTAGCATGGGAAGAAGATGAATGTCAGATGCAGGCTCCTTTCATTATGTCGCTCTGCTTTGCTTGTCTCTTGTTTAAGATAAGCCTCATTCTTTTTTTTCATAAAGTAAAAGTGTTCCGAATAAAAGAATTTTTTTTTGGTAACAGAAATGGAGAGTAAGGAATTAATTTTGTATAGATCATTGGTGGGGCAAGAGAATTGGTTTTACGTGTTCAGACGAGACATGATCTGTGTTATCTGTGAATGGAAGGAGTAGATTTTTCAAGAGGGGGGGTGGGGGTGGTAAAGTGAAAGAAATGAGAAAATTAATTATAAAAAGGGGAAAGAATATCAACATGGGTATTTGGCTGTATACGCTTGAAGTAAATTGAATAGAGTTTATACTGATGCTCTTATGGTATGATAAGAGTGTCACACTCAGGAAGGGTATTATTGTGGCTCTTTAAGAATGAAAAAGGGAATATATTTTCTATTTGCTTTGGAAGTCTTAGGTGTATGAAAAGGTGCGACGATCTACGATTGAGGGCTGAAGCTATGCGTTTATAAGAAGGTACACAAGCAGTATACATTTGGAGAATGTTGGAGAGAGGCTGCTGGTGGTGAATGGTTTGCAGATTTAAGGTTTGTACTGACATAAGACTTTGAGGGAATGGGCATAATTTCGGTGAACAAGTTTGAGTAAGGAGTTTTAAGAAAGGAATACATATTTCTGTGGATTTAAAGTGGATGTAGAAGTGAAAAAGATTACTCAAGTTGAGTGGGTGGATAAGAAAAATATCAATAAGCGGATGTGTTTACAAAAGGAAGAGTGGATGTAGAGGTACGGAAAGAATATGGTGGAAAGGGAAAGAAAAGGTTACAGCATTGATTATTTTTATTTGTTTCAGTTGGTGTGGCATGTTGTGACTGGGTAGCATGGGAAAAGATGAATGTCAGATGCAGGCTCCTTTCATTATGTCGCTCTGCTTTGCTTGTCTCTTGTTTTAAAGATAAGCCTCATTTCTTTTTTTTCATTTTAGTTAATTGTTTCTTGTTTCAGTTCTTCATTCCCTCTCTTTTTAAGGTAATTGGTATTTCATAATAAAGTTTAAGGTTAATTATTTTGACCTTTTTATTATTATTGTAGGAGGAAGGAAGGGATTCGTCCTTCAGACTATACTTGTAAGGTTCAAGATTTGGTTGGGGACACCACAGGCTGGATATTTTCAAGAGTTGGGGTGGGTGGTTAAAGGTGGAAGGAAAGAGAAAACTTAATTATAAAAAGGGGAAAAGAATATCAACTGGTATTTGCTGTATTACGCTTGAAGTAAGATTTTGAATAAGAAGTTTATTAACTGATGCATCTTATGGTATGAAAGAATGTCAGCACTCAGAGGAAGGGTATATTGTGGCTCTTAAGAATGAAAAAGGGAATATATGTTCTATGCTTGGAAATCTAGGTGTATGAAAAGGGTTTGCGAGATCTACGATTGAAGCCTGAAGCTATTGCGTTTATAGAAGGTACACAAGCAGGTATATATTTTGAAGAATGTTGGAGAGAGGCTGCTGGTGGTGATTGTTTGCAGATTAAGGTGTGGGTACATAGAAAGACTTGAGGAATGCAATATATTCGGTGACCACAAGTGTTGAGTAAGAGTTTAAGAATACATATTTCTGTGGATTAAAGTGGATGGTTAGAAGTGAAAAAAAGATTACTTCCAAGTTGAAGTGCGGGAAAGAAATAAATCAATTAAAGCGGATGTGTTACAAAAGGAAGAGTGTGTTAGAGGGTACGAAAGAATATGCTGATAGAAGGGGAAAGAAAGGTACAAAGCTTGATTATTCCCCTAAATGTTTTTTTAGTTGGTCATTGGCCATCTTGTGACTGGGTAGCATGGGAAGAAGATGAATGTCAGATGCAGGCTCCTTTCATTATGTCGCTCTGCTTTGCTTGTCTCTTGTTTAAGGATAAGCCTCATTCTTTTTTTTCATTTAGTATAATTGTTTCTTGTTTGTAAACTCTTCATTTCCCTCTTTTTTTAAGGGTAATTTGGTATTTTAATAATAAAGTTTAAGGTTAATTATTTGATTTTATAGGAGGGGAGGAAGGAAGGATTCGGTTTCCTTCAGACTAACTTGTTAAGGTTTCAAAGGATTTGGTTGAACAAGCACAGGCTTGTATTTCCTTATTCGGGGGGGGGGTATTTCTCTTGTGCTAGGCTTACATGAGGTTGCTTTTTGGGATAATCGATCAAAGTAGGTTAGGGTCTTAACATCAAATCTGAATCTTTGCCATTGGTTGTGTTTTCGTTTCTTCTAGTTTAATTTAGGGTGAGTGTATAGTTGACCTTGTTTTTTGGGGCACAAAAATCAGTTTCCTTTGCTTCTTTCTTTGTATATGCAGTTGTTTTGAATTTGATTTTGAATTAAGGTAGGGTCTAACTTGAAACTTCAAAATAGAGTCCATATGTACTCGATTTCCCTGGATCTTTAATCATTAAGCCGAGTGGCTTGGTCATTCTTTTAACGTGGTTGTGGTAAAGCTTAGTTAAAAAATCAAAATAATAATAATAATAATAATAAATAATAATAATAATAATAATTAATTAATAAATAATACTTAAAAAGCAGTAGACAATAAGGAAAAATTATTTAGTTATGTAAATCAATCAGTAAATGATTTAAGGTAGATGATAATAAATAGATGAATTGCACATACATTTTTTGTTTATTAGTTATAAGTAACCATAAACCTAAAGTTATAAGTAAAAAGTCTTTTCCAATGGTTAGCATAGAGCAACAATGAATTCAGGAAGAAATAAGAGTGGAGTTATGTCATAAACAGGAAAAGAAGGAAAAGAATCAGAAAAATTTGATGAAATAAAAAATAAATCAGAAATGTAAAGATATTCATAATGATTAAGAAGCGTAACTCCCTAGCTTAGAACTATAGGTTAAACTAATGAGAAAGATATTTGAACTACGAGGAATACGTTCTTGGGGAAAAAGGTTTAAATAAAAAATAAACAAAAACTTTTCCTCCAAAAAAAAATTGACTTCAAAATCTCTGGAATTCTCTGTTATCTCTAAGAAGGGTCTTATCTTGAAACAGAAGGGAATTAAAGGACTTCAAGGAAATAGTTGAGTAACCTCCCAAAATTGCGACCGTTTAAACTTGGAAAACTAAAGTCACAGAAAATGTTTAAACACGTGATAAAATATATTATATGAAAATTAATAAAAATTTCTACAAAAGAGAATGGTTCAAATTCATGAGGAAACACAAAATAAAACCAACCTTTTAATTCCTCTGTTTCTTTACCAGACGTTCTTCTAATCGAGAAGTTTGTTCAACATGTTGAATCAGTTTCCAAAAATTCTTCCTCAAAAATTCAATGGCTCATCTTTTATTTCAAATTTATCTTTGGACATGGTATCAGTGGAGTAAAATTATTTCTTTCTGTGGAAAAGATAATTTTGTAAATAATAAGTTTTTATAATAGTAAAATAATTTAATAATCATTATTTGCAAATAATAATAAATATAATTTAATTCCTACCGGAACTCCAACCATTTATCTTGTTTCAAAGCTTGACCATTGTTTTGACATCTTCTGAAAACATTTCTAAAGGTTCATCCTTAATTTCGAATCTCCCACTCTTTTTTCAACCATAAAATCTTGTCCAAAGTTTTGGACCATTGTTTCTTGAAGATCTTCCAAACGTTCAAAGAGTTCCTCCTTAATTTCGATTCTCACTTCTTAATTATCCATAATGATCAATTTAAAATTTTTACTTGCTTAAAATATCTCAATGCGGAACAAAGCCTTTAAAATTTCCTGCTTGAAAAAAAGAATTAAAATGTTTATACAATCTTTATTGAAAGGTTTTAATATTTAAAATGTGTAAATTAAAATATTAGCTTATACAAATGTAGGCAATATAGCCAAAACTGATTCACGTTTCTTTTGTTATTTTGTTCATTGATTTTAATTTAGTTTCAAAGGGTCAAAAAAAACTAAATATCACATAATTGAAAAATTTGTAAAATATCTTTCCCCCATTCTTTCATTAAAAAAAAAAAAAAAAAAAAAAAAAAAAAAAAAAAAAAAAAAAAAAAAAAAAAAAAAAAAGAAAAAAAAGAGAAGGTAGGGGATCATTATTAGATTTCATAAAAAAAAATGTTTAGGTTAGGTTAAAGACATGGCTACTACAAAACTTGGTAGTTAAAAAGTTTCTGGATCAGGAGGGGATTTTCATGAAAGAATCAGAAGAGAGAAGCAGAAATAGGATTAAATGATCCAGAGGTTGGCATTCTTTTGGTCAGTTTCTTTCCAACCTTGTCCACTGAGCAATGTGATAAACTACATTTTTCAAGGCCTGTATTACAAAAATGAATCCGTGGAATAGAAAATTAAAAACAGACATATTGGTTATTCTCAAATAATTTTAACGGCTACGAGTTTCAATTCAATGCTTGATCTGAAAAATTGTGATTAAAAAATTAGATCTAAAGTCATTTTTCGTACTTATAATTTAAAATATTTTTAAAAAATTTTGGTACAGAAATGGCTAAAGGATTAAATAAATCTGATGTAATTCTCCTCGATTTAATTGAGGTTTTCTTGTTTTTCGATCATGGACCCAAACTGGGAATAGCTGCAAATGAAGAGTGGGATGAGTACCTAAAGGGGAGGGAATTACTCCATTGTCATAAAGATTTAACTTTTGAAAAAAAATGAAATAAAAATTTTTATTTACAATTTTTTTCAACCCTTTTATTTTTTCAACCTTTATATTCTACACACACCAATATATATAAATATATATATATTATAATAATATATATGATATATATATTATATAATATATATATATATATATAATATATATATATGGGGAAGTTTAAATAATTTAAATAATTTTTTTTTTATTACAGAGATATACACCGTCACTTACGGGCAGAGCCATAATCAAGGAAGAGGTGTACTCACTTAACGTCCGAGCAGGACGAAAGCAAGGTCTAAAAAGAGAATAACTCACATTCTCAACATTATATATATATATATATATTATATTATTATATATATATTATATATTAATATATATATATATATAATATATATATATATATATATATATATATATATATTATATATATATATATAAAAAATATATATATATATTATATATATATATATATATATATATATATATATATATTATATATATATTATAAATATATATATATATATTATATATATATATATATATATAATATATATATATATTATAATTATATATATATAAAAATCAAGAGCCGTAACTATTAGGAAAACTAGCTATAATTAGATTAAAAAGCTAAGAGCTCCCACAGCCTTTATTATAAATTAAACATCATTGAAAAACCAGAGAAACAAAACAAAACAAACAACAACACAGCAAAGAGGACTAAGCAGAATATTTTGGTTTGAGCTTCTAAATATTGAACTTCTTGCAGTTCCGTGGAATGCCCAGGTAAGTTTAAATAATTAAGCTTATTTTAAACTAAAGAGATTTCTTTCCCAAAAAAGAAACTATAATATATATATTCTTTGCAGCTTCGTATACAATAATTTTTTCAATTTTTAATATAGGCAGTTTGGAAAAATATTTTTAGACAATACCCACTCTTTTAATATATTCATGTTTGAATATATATCATCATCATCAACCACCTTTTTTTCCCCGAAGACTGGGGTAAGGTGCGTGACATGGACACCGGAAAAGAAATAGTAGAAGAATATGACAATTCAAAAAGAAAGCCCAGCCTTACCGGCCCCCTTTATATATCTATTACTGAGAACTCGTCGCGTCAGAAAATCACCTTAGAGCTTAACGGGAACGCGACGAACGCCTCACTAATTGCATTTCTTTCAGTGGGGTTTCATTTCCCTTGGCCAGGTGGGGCCACAACCATACCCCCTTCACAAACCCCCACCATTCAACTCCTATTATGCACCTTTTTCTCGCCTATGCAAACTCTCACATTTCTCTCTTCCAGACATTCCTTTACTGAATCAAAATCCACTGTTTCTTCGGTCTCCCCCAGCGGTCGATTCACAACACCCCACTCACCACTATTTACACCGCTTAACCAAACCATCCTTCCCATCCTTCATCCAATCCTTTTCACATGATCAAACCATCTTCAACGTACTTCCATTTATTTCTTCCCTTTCTTCACACCACACAACTCTCTAATACGCTTATTCCTCATTTCTCTCCAAACCTAACATACTCCTAATATATATATATATATATATATATATTATATATATATGTATATATATATATATATATATATATATATATATATATATATATATATATATATATATTATAATATATATATACCGTATATATATATATATATATATATATATATATATATATATATATTATATATATATATTATATATATATATATATATATTATATATATATATATATATATATATATTATATATATAATCATATATAATATATATATATATATAGTTACTGTTTACAAAAAAATAAACCCATTTTTATATTTTCGGAATTCACCCATCAAAAATTTTATTTTTTTTATTTATAATCATTTCTTATAACGGCTAGGCCTTTAGGCTATATAACCCAGTAAAAAAATTTATTTGTCTTTAGGATTATAATTATTTAGACAAAAAAAAAGATAAATAAAAAATAAAAACCCGCCGGTTTGCAAAATGTAGCCCACTTGTATGACAAAAATAACCCATCCCCAAAAAACCATCTCTAGAGTGGCAATATGCTGTTATTAGTTATTAGAAGTATGTTACACGTTATTTTAATTAAATATAAATGAAAATAAAGAAAAAAATTTAAAAAAAACAAAAAAAACATCAAATTTAAAATAAGAAAATCAAATTTTAATTACCTTAAAATAAATGAATTATGTAAGCTGTTGGAGCTGGTTAATTGTATGCAGACTTTTGTTTCTTTTACTTTCTAGCACCCCATCTGCGTTCGTGGGTACTTTCCAATGCTGGCCTACTTTCCTGAGGTACTTTCCAGCTACTTTCCATATTTCACGTATATTCCTGAGCTGTTTTTCGTATGATGTCATTGCCTTTTAGACTATGATGTCATCCCTCATGTACGTTTGTGAGGCTCAGCTTACTTTCCTGAGATACTTTCATGTTATGTTCCTGAGTTGCTCATGTACTTTTCATGAGATTTTAACCACTGACCCCTTAACCACCCTGATGTTTCTATTCCTTCAATACTATGACATCATCACTCAGCTTCTTCTCTTTCCAAGCTTTCCTACTTTCATTACTTTCCTGAGCGTTTTTCCCATATGATTGTCATCACTTAGGCTAACTTTCCATTGTCCGCTACTTTCAATTGCTTCTAGCTGTTTTCATTGTACTTTCCTGATCGTTTTCTGTATGATGTCATCACTCAGCTACTTTCCTTGAGCGTTTTCTGTATTGATGTCATCACTCAGCTACTTTCTTGAGCTACTTTCCAAGCTACTTTCAATGTTTCTAGCTACTTTCCAAGCTACTTTCAATGCTTCTAGCTATTTTCATGAATGTTCCTGAGTGCTCATGTACCTTCCTGAGTATTTTCCGTATGACGTCCTCACTCAGCTACTACTTTCCTGAACTACTTTCCATGTTTCCAGCTACTTTCCAAGCTACTTTCAATGCTTTTAGCTGTTTTCATGTACATTCTTGAGTGCTCATGTTTTTTCCTGAGCGTTTTCAGTATGATGTCATCACTCAAATAACTTTCTTGAGCTACTTTCCATGTTTCCAGCTACTTTCAATGTTTCTAGCTGTTTTCATGTACGTTCCTGAGTGCTCTCATGTACCTTCCTGAGCATTTTCCGTTTGACATCATCACTCAACTACTACTTTCCTTGAGCTACTTTCCATGTTTCCAGCTTACTTTTTTCCATGTTTTCCAGCTACTTTTCATGAGTGTTTCATATTGAAAGTATCCTGAACTACTTTTCATTACGTTCGTGAGCTCCATGTAACATTCCTAGCTACTTTTTATGTGAGTTATTTTTGCATAACATTTGCACTTTTGGTTATTTTAAACATTATTTTTTTTTTTTTTTTTTTAGACCCCACACTTAAAAGAAAAGATTAGAAAAAGAACCATACAGCATGTTGTTAGAAGCTATAGCGCAATATACATGCACAATTTCAATTAATTTGGAATTGGGCTAAATTTCAACAAGTGGGCTATATTTGAGGTTCACTTTGGAAGGTATGTGTGTGTTGAAGGGTTGCATAAAATTTCATGAAAATTTGCTGTGGGATGAGATGAAAAATGGGACCAACATAATTTAATTAAATATTAACATATTTACAAGTTCTTAATGCAAGCATTGGCTGCAAAGTTCCAAAATTTCACTCCAAGTCCCTTATAAATTTGTTTTGAAAATTTTGAAAATTTTTTTAAAAATTTCCCAAAAATTCAAAAAAATCAACTTTTCGAAACCAACTATAACACCTTTTTCACTCAATACTCGATGAGATAATAGAGTGCACAAATTTTTTGGGTTCTACGCCTCATATATACTGAGATACAGAGTGGGCTATTTTTACGTTAACCAAAACAGGTGGGTACATAGTAAACAGTACTATATATATATATATTAATATATATTATATATATAATATATTATATAATATATATATATATATATATATAATATAATAATATATATATATGATATATATATATATATATATAATTATATATATATATTATATAATATATATATATATATAGTATATATATATATAATATATATATATATATTACAGGTAGCCATTAAAACTTTCATATTCGGCAAAATCGTCAAGCAGATTCAAAGCTGAAAAGAGATAAATGGTCCCAAAGAGTCGACCACATTCAAACACAATGAGGGAAAATGGAGACAATATTTATTTTTTAAAATGACGACTGATTTACCTGTCGAAGAGATATTGGTACAGGTCCAACCAATTTACCGGTTCCACTGCTCTGTTTATAGTAAAGCCATTAGGAAGACCACTTCAATAATTAATAATAAAAAACAAAAACAAATTAGGGAAGAATGAAACTCTTAAACGGTACAAATCATTAGTTTAAGTCCAGGTATAAACTAAATACCATATAAAAATAATCAATAAATTGCATAAAATTTATACATACCTAAATCTTAATTCAATTTCATTATAAAATAATAATATTTTATGGGTTTAAAATTAAAAAAATTAAAAATATTAGAAATGAAAAAAAAATAAAATAAATAAAACTAATTTAAAGAGTCAACTGGAAAGATGTGCAAAATAAATGAAAAATAAACAACAAAAATTTATAAAGTTTCTTTTTAGAAATAATTATTTTCCTGCGTTCATAAAACAAACACAAAAATCTCTTACACTAAACGCATCCATTACCACCAAACTAGGCCTTCATATAAAACATTTCAGACTAAGGGCTTCATCAGTCTCCTAAGCCCTATTGCTACTACGTATCTAGCAGACATACTAATATAAAGTATTACTTAATTATAAATACAGTAAATTTATAATAAATATTTTCTAAAATAAATTTCAGACTGTCGTTAACAATCAATGTTCATTTTTACCACTAATCTTTAATAAAGATCAAATGTTTTTATTTTTTCTTGAAGTTGAAGCTTCGCCTGTGTGGGTTCGAAGCGTGAACTCTTTAAACTACTCTTTATGATTAAAACATTCTCACAGGTAAGAACACTTTAAATTGGCTTTTTTGCCAGTTGATTGAGTTTCGAATGTGGGATTCTAAATTACCTTTCTGAACTAAACTTTTTCTCACAGTAAGAAAACACTTTAAAGGTTTTCGCCTGTTGTGGTTCGAATGTGGGAATTTTAAATTGAGATTTGTTAGTAAAAACATTTCTCACAAGTAAGAAACACTTAATGGCCTTTTCGCCAGTGTTGAGTTCGAATGTGGGAATTTTAAATGAGATTTGTTATTAAAACTGTTATCACAGTAGGAACACTTAAAATGGTTTTTCACCCGTGTGAGTTGGAAGTGTGAACATCTTAAATCTTATCACTAAAAAAACCTTTCTCACAATTAAGAACACTTAAATTGGTTTTTCAGTTTGTGGGTTCGAGTGTAGAGTTTTAAATATCTCATGATTAAATTTATTAACAGAAAGCACACTTAAATGGCCTGTTCACCCGTGTGGGTTCGAATGTGCATTACTAAATGATTTTTCTGATTAAAACTTTTATCCCAGAAAGAACACTTAAATGGCTTTTTACCCCGTGTGGGTTCGAAGGTGAACTCTTAAAAATACTTTTATCACTAAAAAACTTTCTCACTAGGGAACCACCTTAAAAAGTTTTTCACCGTGTGGGTTCGAATGTTGGGAATTTAAGAAGAGATTTCTGATGTAAAAGGCTTGTTTTAATTCACATTAGAGAACGATCTTAAATTGATTTTCCACCGGGTGGGTGTCGAATGTGGGTTTCTAAAATAATTTTACGATTAAACCTTTTATCACAGTAAGAAACCCACTATAAAATGGTTTTTCTCCTGTGGGGTTCGAATTTGTGGGAATTTTAAAAATGAGGATTTTGTTTTTCATTCAGTGTAAAATACAACACTTAAAGGTTTTTCACCCGTTGTGGGTTCGAATGTGGGGTTTTTAAATAATCTTTAAACTTAAAACTTTATCCACAATAAGAACACTTAAATTTGCACTTGCCCAGCTAGGAAGAAGGTAAGAATACTATAATTATTGTTTTTTATTTAAAAGCTTTCTTACGAGTAAGAACCACTTAAAATGGTTTTTCACCTGTTGTGGTTCGAATTATGATTTTTTAAAAAACTTTCTTTACGATTTAAAAACTTTTATCACAGTAGGGGAACAACTTAAAATAGTTTTCAAAAGTGTGGGTTTTGAATGTGATACTTTTTAAACCACATTTACTAACCAACTTTGTGTCACAATAAGAGGACGCGAATGCTTTATCAGTTATTATTACACTTTTTCCAGTAATCCGAAACAAGAAAATCTCTTTCCCAAAAAGATTTTTGTGATCATTATTGTCATTTTATTATTTTTATTAAGCAAAGTTGAAGCAGGACCAAATACAATTGTTGGACTGTTTGTATCAAAATTTCTGGACCCAGAAAAGTAGTTTTCCTTTGGCAAGGCGTCTTTTCATGCTTTCAACTTTTAAACTGTAAATAAGAACAAAAATACAACCAAACATTAATAAAATAGTCATTTATTAAAAAATATAAAAATCAAAAGATGTAGCAAGAATATTTTAAAATAAAAAAAAACGTAATTTTAATTCACCCTCATTACTATTTTATAGCAACTAAACAACTTTAAATGCATAAATTGCGCACCCTAACAAAACAAATTGACTCATAATTGAGAAATTTATAAGTTATAACATTTTTGACCAAGTATTGAAAAGGTAATAAACATCATTAAAACAAATGGCCCTCAAATCAGAATAATCGCTGAGAGCAGGCTATTGCCTTTGCTAACATGAACGTTCGACTCGGGAATGCTTTTTGTAATAAAAATTGTGTTTGACAGCGTGTTTCAAAAATTTTAAACATATCTACATCACGTCATATCATCATGAAAAATTATTAATACATAATTTTAAAGTTAATATAAGTTTTAATTAATTTTCCCAATTTCCCACGGACCAGATAAAAAAATCTCCTTCCAAAAACATCCATTTCACTCAATCTAACACCTTCCCTTAAAAAAGTTTTCTCCCCCCAAAAGTTAAAACCCCGACCTCATTGAAATGGCGTATACCGGCATTACCATGGGCAAGGGGAAGGGGGAAACCTACTTCTTGCCCAACACCTGGCGTATTTCGGGCACGAAAACAAACTATTTTACAAGACTGAAAAACAGCATAAACATCCATCTTGAGAGAAAGACAACTTAAACTCTGCTCTTACCTCTCATAGAACCAACTATAACAATTCCATCAATAT
>JABUQX010079135.1:10000-15000 GCA_015478945.1 Trachelipus rathkii | reverse complement strand
GGAGGCTGGGTGTTCTTCTGGCCAACTCTGGGACAATCTGGAAGGGACAGAGAGTATTTTATACTCTCTGTAATTATCTCTATGACAGGTAACCTCAGCGGCTACCTGCGAAATTATCTCTTTAGTAGTTAAACTACTTTTTAGGTGGTAGACGAACTGGAGAATCTCGGAGGTCAGGTGAAAACACCATCCACGGAGACCATCCACCGACAGGAGAACCTCTTGAAGATCATCCAAAGGGTTCTTGGTAACCCTGAGGAGGTTCCTAAGCCTCTTGGTAGGCTCAGAGAGAGGGAGAGACGTAGGGCCAGTCAGAGATCTTGTAGTCCAGTCCAACTCCGGGGAAGAGACGAGGCAGCCCAACTTCTTG
This sequence comes from Trachelipus rathkii, assembly GCA_015478945.1. Lineage (NCBI taxonomy): Eukaryota > Metazoa > Arthropoda > Malacostraca > Isopoda > Trachelipodidae > Trachelipus > Trachelipus rathkii. The sequence goes on along the minus strand of JABUQX010079135.1, from coordinate 14,630 downwards.
TAGAGAGACGAGAAAGTCCAACTTCTTGCAGAGCTTCTTCTTCTTGGCTTCGTAGGTCGGATCTGATATTTCCGCTATTTGTTCTATATTAGCAAATTATCTCTGTAGTGGTAGCAAAGCGCTACGAATTATTTCTTTTAAAGGCTAATAAGACAAAAGCAGAAATCCAGATTATTTATTTTTAACGAGAAAGTCGTACAAAGTTATAATAAAAAAAATTACATATATAATAATCAAGTTTTTATACAAATATTATTAATATTTACATTTGACCAATTTATAACTTTTATTTTTATTTTTATTATAATATTTTATATACATTAAAAAAAATTATATTTTATGGTCTAACTTTTCTAAAAATGGATTTTTGTAAATATAATAAAATGAAACATTGCCGAAGCTTTCGCTAGATGGCGTTTGCCTTCACATTCTGAACATAATATAAACACAAGTTGGAGTTTATTGTTAAAAGTTCATTATTATTGCTTAAAACTAAGTTTTTATAAAATATATATATTTTTATCAAATATTGATAATATTTATAATATAATATAACAAATGTAATATTTTTAATATACAATTTTTAATTATTAACATCTGAATAATGAAAATAAGTCATTTTTAAATTTAATAGACTTTGTGATATTTCTGTTACTTTTGCTTTTATGGTTCATTCTGTAAGTATTTTCGTTTGGGGAAACTAACTTAAACACTTCACTATATATTTACTTCCCCACCAGAACACGGAGTGACTTCCATCCTGAAGCGGAACCGGTGCTGAGGGGAACACTTAAAGGAAGGGACTGAGTGGATTCTATCCTGAATCGGACTCTATTAGGAAATGTGTATTTTTTTTATTTGATAAAATCACTAAAAGGGGCACTGAGTGGCTTCTATCCTGAAGCGGACTCTACGGGGAGGGTTTCGTCTAGTAAGGGGGGCACTTGGAAGAATAGGGACAGTAGGAATCCTTAGGACATCAGCAACGTCAGGGACATCAGGAACATCGGCGGCGTCAGCGACATCAGGATCATCAGGGTCATCAGAGACATCAGGGTCATCAGGGACATCAGGATCATCAGGGACATCACGATCATCAGGGACATCAGGATCATCAGGGACATCAGGATCATCAGGGACATCGGGATCATCAGGGAAACCAGAGACAGTAGGATCATCAGGGACATCAGAGACATCAGGATCATCAGGGACATCAGGAATCGTTGACGTTACCGTTTCCATAAAAGCAGGTTTTAAACGGCTAATTGAGACTACTGTAGTTTGACCATTCCTGAGTTCTATCTTGAAACAATGTGGCATTCGTTGAAGGACTTTGAAAGGACCACTATAGGGAGCTTCTAAGGGTTTTCTGATCCTATCAGTCCTTAGGAAGACATGAGAACAGGTCTTGAGTGCCTCCGGAATATATGAAGAATTGTTGAAGGAGTGAAAAGTAGGAAGGTCTCTAAAGTCCAATTCTTTCATGTGGGCGATAAATTTCTTCATAAAAGAATCCATTTCTTGTTTGTTGTTAGGAGAAGATTGAAGAATGTCCATAGGACAAAGTGGAGTTTTTCCAGTTACTGCTTCAAAGGCGGAATAACCGGAATCGTTTGGAATGCATCTGAGACCAAGTAGAGTGATGGGTAAAGACAGAAGCCAGTTTTCTTTACGTGCCATCAAGGCAGTCTTGAGAGATCGGTGAAACCTCTCTATCTGGGAATTTGTTTGTGGGTGGTACGAGGTTGTTCGAAGACGATGGAAACCAATCATATGTGACAACTCACTGAAGAACTCGCTTTCGAATTGAGGACCTCTGTCAGAAATCACATAGAGAGGAACACCGAATCTGGATATCCACTGCATAAAAGCATAGGCAACAGATTTTGCTGTAGTGTTTGTAATTGGGAAGGCTTCAGCCCATTTTGTGTTTCGGTCGATGCAGGTAAGTAGATAGCGAAAAACTGGAGAAGAAGATCCACAAAATGCTGAAGGTGAAAAAGGACCCACTATATCTATATGAACTGTTTCGAATCTTGAAGAAGGAATTTCTAATGGAGTGACCGTTGTTTTGGTGTGACGATGAACTTTAGACAGCTGGCACTGCTCACAAGTGCGTACAAAAAGCCTAATATCACGATCCATACAAGGCCAAAAATATCTTTTCTTGATCAGTCGTAAAGTACCTTTGATACCAGGATGGGACATTTGATGCAACGTATTAAATATTTGAAGGCGAGCTGGCTTCGGAAGAAATGGTCTGGGAAAAGAAGTAGAGGTATCGCACCATATCTTGAGGTTGTCCTGCAGGGGATAATTATGAAGACGATCATGATAGGTCTTGATTTCTTCATCTTTTTCTTGAAGGCGAGCTATTGCGGGCAAATCGACAGCGTCAACTGATACCGAATGAATCCGGGAAAAAGTGTCGGCCACCATGTTGTCTGCTCCTCTGATATAACTTGCTGTAGAAATATATTCTGTTAGTACTGAGAGATGTCGCTGTTGACGATCACTTTTTGCAGGATTTTTGGAGTAGAAAGCGGAAACAAGAGGTTTGTGATCTGTGCAAAGGGTGACAACTCTTCCCTCTAACATGTGTTTAAAATGAAGGACAGCATAATATGCTGCCAAAAGTTCTCTGTTGAAAGCAGAATATCTTCTTTGGGGATCTGATAACTTCTTGCTGTAGAAGTCAATGGGAACAGGTTGACCATCAATCATCTGGTGTAATGCTGCTCCGATTGAAGTCTGACTGCTGTCAGTTACGAGTTGTAAATGTGAGACATTAGGTAAAGAGAAAGGGAGGGTTAGGGCATTTTGAAGAGCTTCCTTAGTATCTTGAAAAGCTGTCACTTCTTCTGGAGTCCATTCAAGAGATTTATCCTTGGGATGAAACTTGGCTTTTTCAGATAATGGGAAGACGATTTTGGCAAAATTAGGGATAAATCTTCTGTAGTATCCTAACATCCCAAGGTATCTTCGTAGGGATGCTGAATCGCACGGTAGAGGAAAACTTGAGATGGATTCTTTCTTTTCGTTGGGAGGACATAGACCTTCTGAAGACACGGTGTAGCCGAGAAAATTGAGTGAAGATTGGTTAAATTCACATTTTTCTAAAGAGATTTTAAAACCATTTTCTTGGAGGAGTTTAAAAACTTGTTTCAGATGATTTGCATGTTCAGTTTTGGATGTAGAAAAAATGAGACAATCGTCTAAATAGGTAAACACGAAGGGAAGGTCTCTGAAGATGGAGTCCATTACTCTTTGAAATGTAGCTCCCGCATTCTTTAAACCAAAAGGCATAGATAAAAAAAAATTCGTAGAGACCAAACGGAGTGATGACTGCTGTTTTCTCTATATCTTCTGGTCTAATGGGGATTTGGTGATAAGCCTTTTGAAGGTCAATCTTGGAGAATATGGTAGAGTTATGCAGGCGTTGAGATAGGCTCTGAATGTGTGGAATGGGATACCTATCCTGTTTTGTTATGCTGTTAAGGGCTCTGAAATCCCCACAAGGTCTCCATGTTCCAGGTGTTTTCTTAGGCACGAGGTGTAAAGGAGACGCCCATGCAGATTTACTTGGCCTCACTATTCCACTTTTTAGAAGAATGTCAAATTCAGCTTTTGCCGCCTTTAACTTGTCGTCAGGTAATCGGCGAGCTCTGGCAAAAACTGGGGTTGAATCACCAGTTTCTATGTAGTGTTTTGGTCCATTATCTTTAATTACTAGATTGTTGATGTCTATAGGTGAAATTAAGGACGGGAAATCTTGTAGGAGTGAAGTTATGTCTGTATTTTCACCTTGAAGTTGAGCGTGAAGAGATGGTACTTCCTCAGAGGTTATTTTCAATGGAGCTAGAAGAGTAGTATAAGTATCTTGCAATGTTCTTTGTCCACAGTCAATTAGGAGACCAAAATTGTGAAGAAAATCCATTCCAATAATAGGCATAGTAATTTCTGCTACTATAAATGTCCAGGTGAATTCTCTTCTTAATTTTGGTATACTGATATTTGCCACAACTTCACCATGACACTTTATGGGCGAGCCATTGGCTGCGGAACAAGTGACGTTTGAAGGGTGCAGCGTCATGTTAGAGACCATGTTAAATGGAAGGCTAGATATGCTGGCTCCGGTATCTAGTAAAAATTGGTGCATGGTGCCAAAAATCCGTACATCTATTGTTAACTGCGAAGTTGACACGGCACAAATGTCAACTTGCTCCTTTAGTTTTCCGACGGAGTTGGGGATGCTGCTCTTGATGGAGGTCTAGAATTAGGTAAGATGTTTAGTCCCGTTTTGTTTGGCCATGTACACCATGGTTTACAGCTTTTAGAGCGTGGTCCATAATAAATGTGACCTCTACACACCATTGGGCGTTGATTTTCGTGGAATGGTGCCAGGCCAAAAGTAGTGTTTGGTCTTGATCTTGATGAGGCAGGGGCAATGGCGTTGGCAGTGGATGATGCAGCCATGACAGGAGCTTGTGGGCTTAATAACAAGATGTCATTAGCTAAATCTCCCAACTGTTGAAGTGTGAGAGTAGAATGGGCGGCTAAGGCTGTGCGAATGTGACTCGGTAGAGTTTTCAAAAATTGCACTCTGACCAAGTCCTGTCCTATATTTAAT
>JABUQX010079135.1:2500-5000 GCA_015478945.1 Trachelipus rathkii | reverse complement strand
TTTAAAAAAGAAATAGTAGTTTATTATTAAGAATTCTTATTGGTTATAATAAAGAAGTATAATTTTTATTTTAAGTTTATAACTGAAATTATACTTTTAAGCTCTAGAGACTTATTGTTTTGTTAACTACAACCTTCCAAACAATAATCTCAAGCTCTTTAAAACCGGTACCATAATAATAAACTAACATTTAATTGATATTTATTAGACTGAAATGGCTATTACCCTATCTATAACTTTAATTCAATTACTATCATTCTACTAGATTTAACTAGGCCAATATCAAGATCAATGTCTGTTGTAAACCCAAATATATATATTAATATATATATATTATTTATATATTTATAATATATATATATATATATATATATATATATCATATATATAATATATATATATATATATATATATATATATTATATATATATTATAATTATATAATTATATATTATAATTATATATATATATATATATATATATATATATATATTTATATATTTTTTTTATATTTATATATTATATATATTAATACATATATATATAACTGTATATATATATAATAATATATATATATTTAAATATATAATATATATAATATATATATATATATATATATATTAATATATATATATATATATTATATACTATTATATATTATAATATATATATATGTTGGGTTTACTGAGAATGATTAATATATATATATATATTAAATATTATATATATATATATCATATAATATATATATATATATATATATATTATATATATATAATATATATTTATATATACTATATATATAATATAATATTATATAATATATATATATAATACTTATATATATATAGCTGTTACGTAGCATTAGCATCGACTCTGCAGGAGGTTCTAGGCTTTCATAGATATCTACTAAAGTCTTGGAGAAATATACTTCTTATATGGGTGGACGAGGGGGGTGGTCAAAATTATTCAGAAGGGAGCAGGATTGATTGTAGGTGAGGGACCTTAAATCCAGCATATGGACTGCTGGAAAGTGGAACTAGTTTAATACACCAGCATCCTTCACCGAGGACATCTATTTCCTTTTCGCATAGTCTAGGCAGAATTTGTTGAACTTGTTCATGAAAATAATTACATACACCTCTCCCTAGTCTGCGCTATGTGATCTGGTTGTAGAACCGATATTTAGTATTGCGTGGGGAGATATTTTGAGGGGCAAAGAGGTTAGCCTTAACTGCTTTTAATTTTGAGCACCTAATGTTTTTGAAAAGGTAATATGGATCTCTGGTCCTTTGAAGACGACATTTGAAAGAGGATGTAGGAAATTTTTAGTTTGTAAATATTCATTCAATTTTTCCTATAATATTATAAATAAATTTTTGTAAGGAGTATATACTATTTAGTATTTATATTTAATCTTTGGAAGTCGCACATTATTAGCGGGAGAGGTGCGGACGTGCGGACGTGCGGACGTGCGGACTTGCGATAGCGTAGGTTTGATGGTCTGAATAAGTGCCGAGGAGCTCTAGCGACTACGTTTTCTCGAGGGCGGAGCGTTGCGCTTAGCGGGGATACCCCTAAAATTGAGCGGGGTGCCCACCTTCTGTATACTATATTTATATATAGGGAAAGGTGTATTTCGTGACCAGCAAACTTTCTTGCATTCGATATATCCATAATTATTACATTAGTAATACCTACGACATTTTTAGAAATAATTATTTTTCATAACTAAACAAAAGATACTATAAAATATAAAAATAATAAAAGAAAATTGTTAAGTGAAGTACAAACAATAGAAAGCATGTCTTTTTTGTGTTCAAGAATGTTCTATTTTTCTTCCATGTTTAACATAATAGCAATTTTCTTAATACACTAAATAAAGTTTAATTAAATATATGTCTTGGGGGGGTGAAAGTCTAAGCATAGCCGATTTCAATAAAAGTGCTTTTTAATAACAGCGGAAAAAGAGGACAGCGGCCACACTTAGAAAAATTAATTGAAGAAAGATTTTAAAAAGGGAACTTACATATTTTAGACGCTTCGGAAAGCGGTACAAGATTTAGCCAATTAGGTATTAATCATTGTAAAGTGGAACGTTTCAGTTTAGCAATTTCATAAATAAGGAAACTTGGTGCCCATACAAAATACCTTGAAAGCAGATAGGCCAGGTAGAAATAATTATTTTAATAAGGAAAGTCTTAACCCAATCTAAAAAACTATCCTAAAATCTAACCTAAGCCTAACCTAATCTACCCCTAACCTCAACCTTAAACCTAACCTAACCTTGAACCTACCTAAACCTAATTTAAACCCTAACCTATCAAGCCTACACTAGAGCCTAACCTAACGCTACCTAACCACAACGCTAACCTAACCTACCTAACTTAACCCAGAGTGTACGCTTTTGCACAAGCCTAGATGTTCTAATATGTTGAGTTTTCAGGTAAAAAATGAAATTCCATGCAGGGAAGAAAAAAAAAGAAATTGGGGACTCTAC
>JABUQX010079134.1:10000-20297 GCA_015478945.1 Trachelipus rathkii | reverse complement strand
GCGCTGCGTTTCCCCGTCGTCTGCTCTAGATCGAGTGGACTCGACCCTTCATTCTTTAACTCATTAACAATTCTACTCCCCACTGTTTACTTCTGGATATTGGGCCTCTCGTTCTTTCAATCTTTCGATTTTATTTGCTTGCGCCTGGATTGGCAGAAAATGAAAGCAAATCAACCAGATCTCGTAGCCAGATGATGATAAGTAAACCTAACACACTTTGTTACGACACGGGGAATTCATTCAACCAGTCATCTCCTTGAAAAACCCAACCCATTTACCAATCTCCTCTCCTATCAATACCCTCCAACTTTCTGCTCGTTTGCTCTTTTTTCGGGACGGTTCGTCGTCTCTCCTGTTGACAAAAAACATCCTTGGCCTTAACATGAACAAATAAATGTCTTGGAACAACTCATATGACATTTCTTTCTTTCTCTTCACAACCGGGTTGCTAGGGAGGCTCAAAGACTGGATCTGTTTAAGCACTAGTGAGACTTCTCTTTTCTCAGTTGCTCCGGCTATACAGAAGTGGTCTCATCCGCCCATGGTATGGGCGATATTCCTATCGACTATCTGAGCCAGGAGCAGGGCGAGGCACGAGGCGGCTCTGAGTCACCCGGATCTTTCGGACAGAGGTAGTTCCGAGCAACGCAAAAAAAAAAAAAGGCTGTTTATAAACTTATCTTACATTTCCAGTTCGCTTGACCCTCTATCTTTGAGGCGGGATGTTGGGCTTTATCTCTATCCTATACGTACCGCAAGCGGCAAGTGCTCAGTAGACTTATCACTCGCGCTATACCACCACCTTACGACGCCTTCCTAGCACAATATGTGCTGTATCTGCGCACAGTATGTCTGACATGTTTTTGGTTCAACCTCAGGCTGGCTAGCGTTTGCTCTTTGTGCCTTCTTCTTTCCCACCACCTCTGTTTTGTGGAATTCTCTTCCACTTCTGTATTTCCTACTGAAGTTAATCTCCTCACTTTTAAGCCTGCGTCTGGGCTCATATGCGCAATTTGCGCTAGAGGGTGAACTTTTGAGGCAGTACTACACCCCTTCCTTGATTGGCCTCGCCCGTGAGTGGTGGTAACAACTTGTAAAAAAAAATCCTTGAATGGCAGATATGTGGCAAATGAACTGAATCGCCTATTCCCCCCATCCAAAACATCATTCCAGAAAGTCACGCTCTTCTCCTTTCAACATACCCAAGGATATATGTCGCAACAACACAAATTTTGGACCTTTTTCAAACTTAAATTTAACCCTATAGACTTCCTAGTACTCCACCACACACAAAATCACCATAGCTCTCTACCACAAACTCACTCAGAATTGCAAATCTTCTATCCCCCTCTCATTCCTTTCCACAAGCAACACAAACACATTTCACACCACACCAACTTAATTTTCACCGTTTCCTTTCATTTTGTTTCAGTCACAAGCGAGAAAATCCATATTTGCCCCTTTTTAAATACATCCATCACCCTCTCCTCACTCCTCAACATTTATTCCTCTTGACATTTTCATATACTCAGATACGATTCATACATTTTCGCCGAAGGATAAAAGGGCGCTTACTGCGACCACGACCTTCTCCGAGGTGCATGCCATACATTCCTTGCCCAATGCAACCCTGGGTAGTAGGCAGCCAACCTAATCACCAACCGTCCCTTAGTCGCCTTTTACGAAACGCAGGACATACGATGGGGGCAATTTTTTTCTCCTACGCCGTATGGACTTACTCAACACATAGAGATATAAGTAGTATAGATGTTGTCTAGAAGAGGGGTGTGGATATAAGTATGGTTGATATTGAAATGTATTCTGGAGGATGAGTGTGATATGAACGCATAACAGGAAGGCGAACCATTAGGCACTGGAATTGTCATACATACCAATAAGCAAAATGCGTATATATATTTATATAATATATATATATATAATATATATATATAATATATAATAATATATATTATAGATATATATATTAAAAATATATATATATATTAGATTATATTATATATATATAAATTAATTATTAATTATTATATTTAATATCATTATTAGTATTAAAATGATAGATTGAGTTTTTAATATTATTCAAAATTCTTTAATATTTTATCAATTAAAAGCGGCAAAAATAATCGGCGAAATTTGCCGTTGACGATGGACGATGACGATTAATAATATGCCGATTTTTTTTGCTGAGACGATGACGAATTAATCGCCCCATCCACTAATATATATAAATAACCAGACTGCCGGATATCCCGGATCCGGGTTACTCCAGCTGATTATCGGTATCCGGCTAATTTCACTATCCAGCCCAACCCCATATATATATATATATATATATATATATATTATATATATATATAATATATATATATTAATATAAATATATATATATATATAATATATATATATATATATATATATATATAATTATAATACATTATATTATAATATATAACAAATTTTGAGAGTATTATTCATTAATTGATTACAGATTTGTCATAATAATAACCCCAATCCAAAAATTGATTAAAATCCTATCATTTATAAAAAAAAATTATTATTAATCAATGTACATATATGAAATGAGTGTAAAATATGCCCATAAAAAAAAAAAAAAAAAAAAAAACTAGGTATTAACAGAAAACATTTAATACACGCCACTTCATAAAATATACAGAAAATCCTATCACCGAGAGAGAATATCTGGAAGTAACAAAAATTTGCCAATAATTAAAAGGGAGAATCCTGGTATTTATCAAGAAACCACACAGGACCCACAAATAGTGAAATTTTCGAAGCCGTGAAGACAAGTGAGTCTTTAAGAGATAAAACTTTCTTCCCCAAACGAAATTTGCCATATTAACCCCAGAACAAAGGCAATTTTAGAGGAAAGGGTCCACTGTAAACAGCGGAAGGGGAGTAACCAAGCTATTTCACAACAACTGAAAAAGCAGGAACTGCATAGAAAGTTGTTGCCATCTTCAACCAAAATATATTATTCTAGTAAAATATTTATGTTAGACGAAGATGTTGCCAACTTTTGCAAGTAAATGGGATCGTGCGGTATCGAGATAGTTATCTGATAGGTATGATCAGATATCTATGTACACATATATATGGAAGCTAAATATTCAAACGAGTCATTTTTTTCTTTAACTACTCACTGGTTTACGAGTACAATGAAAAATGACTTCTACTTTTTCTTTTTATTTTAAATTAGGAATTTACATCTGTAATTGGGAAGAATGGTATCAAATTATGTATTTTATATGTATATTATATATATATATAATATATAGTATATAATTAGTATCGATCTCTTTTATTTTCATTATATAGAATTAAATCTGTCAATGTACAACTTCATTATAAATATAATATAAATATATAATACATATAATATATATATATAATTGTGGATTGTTAAATTGAATTTAATGAGTAATCTTATTATCCTATATTTGAGATATTTTTAGTAAACTTTATTTCAAAAATACCATTAGGTGGGAAATACACTGTGTCAATGATCTACACAAGGTTACCATTATATTTTGGTTTTAAAGATAATCTATTTATTATGTATAATAATTGATTAAGGAGAGACAAATTTATTAATTATCAATTATTAATAATTCCGGTTCCTGCCAGAATTTTGAAAAATTCCGACCAGAAACCCCGCGAAAAAAATGTTAAAAATTTCTGACCGAATCGAGTAGAAATTGATGGCGGCATCTTAAAGTTAGACTTTGAACGAACGAAATCATAGAACTAAATATATAATATATATATATATTATATATATAGTTATATATATATATATATATATATATATTACTTTAATTATATTATATATATATATAAATATATATACTTAATATATTAATATACTATATATTATGATCTATTATATATAATCATATTAATATTATATTATATATTGTGACTTTGCGTTAATATGTTATTCTGGGCTTCCACTAATGGCAAGTAGGCGTTGTCCTAGCTCGCTCTGACCCCCAAAAGCCCGCCAGCGTGAAGTAGTATACTATATAGCTTATATTCTAATAATATATATTATATAGCTATCATATATATATAATTTATATATAATATATTAGTATAATAATAATATATATATATATATATATTATTATATATATATATAGATATATTATATATATTATATAAATAATATATATAGCGGAGAGAAGCACGCTGGGATCAATAAGCGTACCGGACTTGGAAGTTGCCTTCTCCACTCTTTCTCGTAGAGACTATGATCAACGAAGAAGATTGAATAATTCGGAGGTCAAAAGATACAATAAGACGTAAATGATATTAATGTGATGTTCTATAGATGTGGTTTGAATGTGTCTAGTAAGCACAGGCAACCAACTGACACCATCAGGGTGTTACGGAGCAGGTTAGGCTATTTCCGTAACGGAGGAAGATTGTCTCCGGACTCCGTGGGCCTGCTTACTTGTGTGATTATTCAAGGAGGATTGTGAGTTTTTTAAGTGAATAAGCAATTATTGATATTAATTTTACAGGTCGTTACCCAAAATGAAGGGTGGAACTTAACTAAGATCGTTCCCGATCCTATCTATCAATGGAGGACTAATCAATTATTTTTCAGTGGAGACTAATCAATATTTTTCCGTATAAAAGAATAATAATATAATAATAGGTCAATAGAGAATGAAAATCTACGGATATTGACACACTAGAAAAAAGTTTAGGTTTACTTAATTCGCTCAAAATATATACATGTGGCGAGGTTTGGAAGAGCTAAAAGGAGTAAACCACATCACTCCGCAATCAATACTGATAATAAAAGTTTTATAATTTAAGTTAGTCAGGTGATATATTTTAATTAGATAAATACATTGGAATGATACTTAGAATCCAATGTATTATGATTATGTACATAAGTTCAACAACTCAGGATCAGATTCAAGAGTGGAAACCAAACGATTCCAAATATTATTCGTGCAATGAAGTAAAGGGAGGAAGTAGAAATTCTGACTCAATTACGACAAATATACTATACTTAGCTGAAGATCTTTGGAGAATGTTTTCGGTGATGATCATGAAAGTCCAAACATAAAGTTGGACTCAGAAAAACCCCAGGGAAAGTAAGATTCAGAAGGAATCCCCAAAGTGAAACAGCTCCAAAAAGATAGTAGCACGAAGTAAGATTCAGATGAATCCCAAAATATAAATAAATCCAAAAAACAAACAAGCCAACAAACAAAAAAACAAACCCTGTCAAAATAAATAATAACGGGGTATTACTACATTGACCACACTTTATCTTCATTTATAACAGTATATTTTACATATAATATTATATGTACTTTATTACTTTATTGAACTCACCCTTTCAATTTCCAAGAGTGGTTTGTTCAATTGGTTCAATAGTTGCTGGTTCTTTTTGATAGTAAACTGCAACAATAACGTTTAGGTTACTACTGCTTTTCCAGCACAGAACATTAATAAATTTTACAATAATGGATGAAATGGAATACTTTAATTTATCCGTACACACTAACCTGGAAAATCTGTATAATCTAATTTCCAGGTCTTCAAAGTCCTCGAGTATGAATTGTTTGTTACAATATGTTCTAACTTTTTACAAATGTTTTAGATTATAATATTATCATTAAAGACATCCGTTACAAATCATATAATCTCAAAACTAAAAGGAAAGATATATATAATTATAACACTATAATTCTACAGTTTTGGTAATAACTAAAATCCATGATAATAGTATAATATAATACAATCATCGTCTAGGCTGGATCGCAGTGTCCAGACTGGATCAATGAGAAATCTATCAAAACCGTTACTACGGGTTACTTCAGTCGTCAGTGGCACAACTATGCACGAATAACAATCTCCTCTTATATATATATACTAAATTATATTATATATAGGTATATATATAGTATATACTCTATATATATAGATTAGATATATATATATAGCTATGATATATTATATATATATATATATATATATTATAATATACTAGTACGCAGCACTGGTTAACCGAAATCATACTGTTATCTACACTCTCGGCAGCAACGTGTTGCTCTCGCATTAAGATTCATCACGTTATTTAAAAAATAAAAAAGTTCAAAAATTATACATATATCAGCGAGCAAACTAAAGAACTTTTACTACTTCGGGCTCCTCTCTCTCTCTCTATATATATACTATATTATATATATATATAATATAGTATATATATATATATATATTATAATAGAACTATCTATATATATATATATTATATATATTATTATATATATTATCAATTAATAAATAAAGCAGTCTGCCTTTATGCGAAAGAGAATGGCAACATCAAAAGTAACTTAGAGATCCAAAAAGGCAACAATTAACAACAATTTATAGGCTAGTCTCACGTATATTGTGAGCGCACGAACCCAGTCTACCTTTTTTAATGATCGAAGAGAATAATAGCATTATTACATAGCGAATGATTCTTACCATGTTTGCTTCATACTTTTACCATAATCTTTTAATTATGTTAATATTTTCCATTTCATTTGACCCATTTTCACCAAAAAAAAATAAGAATTTTATCGTAGCATTATTGATATTTAAAGTATCAATTCGTTCTATAATGTTGACCTTGTTTTAGCAGAGGTCATATAGTAGTCGTCTTTGATATTATATATATATTATATATTATTACTTACATATACTATCTATATAATATATATATAATATAATAGATATATATAAATATATATATATATATATAATATATATATATATAATATTATAATATATATTATATAATATATACTTAATATATTTATTTATATATATAAGCCCGTTTTCGTTTTTGTATCTGGGCTTTACCAAACTGTAAAGATAATGCTTCGAGTTATGCGTGTTTTGTCAAACCAAAAAATTCGTAAGAAATCCTTACCAGACATAAGGAATTTCCTCAATTCTGTAAGGTTTCTATTTCCCGTGCTAGCCGAATTTAAGCACGTTCTTACGAAAAATGTAAACCAACACAAGATCGGCGGCGTCGTAGGCCCGCGTCTTTGAGAATTGATGAATTTTCCATTCCAATATAATCAGCTTTAAATCTTAATTTCCATTCAAATATTTTGACTCACTCACAAAATAGTGTGATCAATTATCTGTAATATAAACCATTGTTATTTTTTTTATTCTGCTTATTCTTAAAACCACGTACCTTCCATCACAATAGCTGATCCCAATTGTTTAAAAACAAAAGTAAGGCCTAGCAACGAAATCGCGGTACGGTTAATAAGCGAAATTCGTTGACTAAAATGGAGTAGAGCATTTCTATACTCCAGAGCGTAAGCACAAATGACAAAAACGAAAACGGTCTAAAGCAAAGTAAAGAACTAATTATTTTTATTTTTTCTTATTACAAAATAAAGAACTAATTATTTTTATTTTTTCTTATAGCAAAGTAAAAAGAAGCTGGAGAGGCAACCAAAGAAAACAGAAGAATTAGAAACAAAACCGGCGAAGAAAGTTTGGTCAAAGTGGCCTAGAGTGAGCAGCATGTTCAAATTCAGGAGGAAGGGTAGGAGGGGAAAGGAGGAAGAATAAAAACGGTGGTGAATGGTAGTGGACGTGGGGTACAGGAACAGAAGAGGAAAATTAACAAACCGGAACTGGCCCACCCAGAGGTCGAGGCTTCAAGGGGTAGAGGTTCAAGTGCAGATATACTAGAACATTCCAAAAAAGGCAGTCTCAGCCCCCATGGTTTACCGAAACTATTGATACTTGTACGGCGGTTCCTGAAAAGGTTGAAAATAATGCTACTAATCTACAGATTGGTACTTCGGATGATGAACAATATTCAAGTACTACTGAGGATTGGGATAGCGATTGGACAATACCGCTGGATAAAACAACTGTGTTCAGTCCATCAACTTCCATTAGTGCTCCCACAATATTAGGTACAAGTCCTCAACAAGATTTCAGTTCACCGATTATTACTTCTGTTCCAAATCATACAGCTAATACGGGTGGAACAATGAACACAATGAATTCGATGTTAGGAGAGCAAACAAGTAATGAATCTGGTAATGGGAATTTTCCATCTTCATTAACGGAATCTGTTAGCAGTGTGCTTTCCATGGGCCAATCTCAAATTAATAACGCAACAATGAATGTTTCCCAGTCTTATTCGAATGTAGATCCTCCTAATTCCATTACACAATCCCAGACAATAGATCTAGCTGCTTTATTGCAAAAGGCCAAGAGCCGCATTCAAATTTGAATGATACCTTGTTTCTTCTTCGCTGGGTGTGAAAGTTAAGAAAAGCATCCCCTTTAATCGGCAATGTGTTTTTCTTCAGGTCTGTGAGACGGTGGTGTTAACAATCGCTTGAGCTGCTTGTCAATAATGGGCTTCAGCTGTAGTATCTCAGACAGAACCCCAGTCAAATTCTTCATCGGCTGCTTTCAGTATCAGTAATTCCATTTCTTCGAGTTCGGGTAGGATTATATTTAGTAATATAGAATATAATAAGTATATATATATATATAGTATACAAACCTATATATATATATAATATATATATATATATATAATTACATAACATAATATATTCATATATAATTTATAATATATATATTAGTATATATATTATATGTTATATAATATATTATATATTATATGTACGTGCATACGTATTCATATAAAGTTACATGAGTAAATATGCATTGGGGTTGAGGTGTCGTAGGAATACACCGGAACAGAAAAGTAGTAGAAGAACATGACGCAAGTTGAAAAGAAAGGGCCTCGCCCCTTTACAATCTCCTTTATACCCTTAAGTGAGAACTCATCGCAGTCAGAAAAAATCTACCCTAGCGTTTCTACATGAGAACCTCTCAGGATGGACCCTGCACTGTGGAATCTCAGGCTCAAGTAGAGTTCATCCCATATCAAAGCCCACAAACCAAACCCTCCCTCAAAACCCCACCATTCACTCCTGTTATTCTCCTTTCTTCACGCCTCTGCCAAATTCGCATTCTTTTACAGGCATTTCTTTACTGACTTAATGCAATTTTTCTTTGGTCTCCCATCTGGTCGATTTCCAGCACACTCTCCAATATACATCTGCTTAACCAACCAACTACCATTCATCCTTTCCATATGACAAAACCATCTCAATGTACTTTCGTTTATCTCTTCATTTTTACACCTTTCTTCAATCACGGCAACAAAACTCCCTAATCGCATTCATGTCCTCATATTATCAATTCTTCTACGCAACTAACACTCCCTAAGACTGTCCATCTGAACACATTGTACCTTAGATTTATACCTCTTATTCCAGACCATAGTTTCACTACTATACATTAACACGGGTAACAACATACCCTCATCCAAAAACCTAGCGCACCCAAATCTTAGCCCCTTTACATCCACCAAGGATTTAATTGCACCAGCAACTTTCCTACTACACTGCATCATCTGTTCCCTTTTCATACAATATATATCCTAAATATTTGAACTCAGATCCTTGTTCCAGTTGCTCACCATCTAACATAACTTCACACCGGGAACTCCCCTCACTCACTACCATAACCTTACTCTATCTACATTATTCCAAAACCTCAATTTACACACCCTGGTAAAACGCGTCTAAAATTCCCTCTACCAATCCTCTCAAACTCTCTTCAGATTTGCCTCACAAAACCAAATCATTCTCATATAATAAGTAGGCACCCTCTACTCCCTTCCATTCTCCATCATTCTAGCACCTTCCCCTGTAACCCCTACCTTTAATTCTTTCATAACCCCATCCATATACAAATTGAATAACCAAGGAGACATAACACATCTCTGCCTCAATCCGCTATTAAGATTAAACCAATCACTTTCAACTCCATTATTCTTTACCACACGCGCACTATTGGGTCTACATACTTTGACCGTCAGGAAGACCTACCACTAAAGACCTGCGTAGAGGCTTCCCTATTAATACCGGAACGCATATCTTGTTGGAAACTTCATAAAAAATACCTATATTACAATTTATTCTCTCCCTCAATTTGTCAATCATTTGTTTCATGTAAAAATTTGATCCACACATCCTCTACCACTTCTAATTTCACCTATGTTCTTCACCAATCAGTCCTTCAATCATTCGACGTACTCTTTCAACAAATATCCAGCATGATCCTCCCTTACAACAACTCGAAAACTAGTCCAACTTATAAGTTCTACAGTTCCCCTTATCCCCTTACTCTTATA
>JABUQX010079134.1:0-5000 GCA_015478945.1 Trachelipus rathkii | reverse complement strand
GAAAGATGAATGATAGTCGGTGGTTAAGCGGATGTATAGTGGAGAGTTTGTTGGGAAACGACCGGCTGGGAGACCGAAGAGAAAGTGGATTGAGTCGGTGAACGAATGTCTTGAAGAGAGAAATGTGAGTTTGGCAGAGGCGAGAATAAAGGATCATAATAGGAGTGAAAATGGCGGGGTTTTGTATAGGGGCATGGTTGTGGCCCACTGGGAAGGGATGAACCCTTACATTGACGATTTACCCATAGTGAGGGTCCGTCGCAGGTCCCATGAAGCTTTAGGGTGGATTTTCTGTCTGTGACGAGCTTTCACTAATTAATGGTACGAGAGGAGGGCGGTAAGGCTGGGCTTTTCTTTTCGACTTGCGTTGTCATATTTTCCTACTGCTTTTCTTTTCGGATGTTTGTTTACGCAACTCACTTACTCCAATCTTGGGAAATAGGTAGTGAAAGAAAAGAAAGGAGAAGAAATACTCAAGTAATATCATATTAGCCTCTTTATATTTTTAAAAATACATTTAAAGAAAAAAACTGAAAAAAAAGAAAAAAACATGAAAAAACATGTTTTTTTCTTGAAAAAAACATGATTTGAAAAAAACGTTTTTTTCCCAACCCTAGGCCCACCTGGGCCAGGGGATGAACCCTCACTTACGATATGCCATAGTGAGGATCCGTCGCGCGGTCCCGTGAAGCTCTAGGTGGATTTTCTGACTGCGGAGAGTTCTCACTAATAGGTATATGAGGGGGTGGTAAGGCTGGGCTTTCTTTACGACTTGTGTCATATTCTTCTTCTACTTTTCTTTTCCGATGCATGTCACGCACCTTACCCCGAGTCTTGGGAAGAGAAAAAAGAATAAAAATTTATAATATATATATATATATTAATATATATATATTATTAATATACATATCATAACATATATAATATAAAGAAGTTCATATAAATATAAATAGATATATATATATATATATATATATATATATATATATAATATATATATCAGAGGGAATTTCTAATGAACTTTCCCTTAACTATAAAGAAATGTAAAAATATAAATTATATAACTTTCAATATATATATATATATCTTATATTATATAATATATATATATATATATATTATAATAAATATATATATTATATAATATATTATATATATATATTATATATATAATGTATATATATATATATATATATATATTAACAGATTTTGATAAATATTTTATTCATTAATTGATTTACAGATTGTCATAATTAATAACCTCAACAAAATGTTTTTAAAATGCCAATACATTTGGTAAAAAAAAATTAAATTTAATGATAATGTTTACCAAAAATCTTAATTGGAGTGTAAAATATCCACAAAAAATGAAGAACTAGGTAGTTTACCAAACAATTTAATACAACAGCCACTTCATAAACAATATGGAAAAAATTCACACCGAAGAGAATAGCTGGAAGTGTGAAAAATTTGGATAGTAAAAGGAGAGTCCTGTATTTTCTAGAACACTGGACACCCGAAAATAGCGAAAGATCGAAGCCGTGAATACAAGTGAGTCTTGAGGAAAATTTCTTCCCAAAAAATCGCCATATCAATGACCCCAAATCACAGGCAATTCTCCAGAAAATAATTTTATTGCAATGAGTAACAGCCATTCACCAATTACTGAAGATCAGGACTCCATAGAACTTATTGCCCAACTTCAACCAAAATATCTTATTTCTGTAGAAAATATTTTTTTTGTGAGAGAGGATGACGTTACCAACTTCATACAGTAAAATTGAGATCAGCAGTATTCGAAAAGTTATCTAAGGCTGACCAGATATCATTTACTACAGATATATGGATAACTAAATATTCAAATGAGTCATTTATTTCTTTAACTACTCACTGGCTTTCGAGCCAGTTTGAAAAATTTGACTATTATTCCTTATATAGTATATATATTGATATATATATATATATATATATATATATATATATATATATATATATATATATATATATAATAATATATATATATATATTACTTATGTATATATATATATCTTTTATTTTTTATATTAATTGAATTTAATGAATAAAATTATCCGATATTATTTTCATTTATTGAGTAAAGTTTTATTTCAAATATTACTCTAGTATGTAATACACTGTGTATGAATACTACACAAGGCTACCATATTTTGTTAAAAGATGGGCTATTGCGGTCTTAGTGTAAAATGTATTCCTTCAGCAAAATTTTTTATTTATCAAGTACTTAGTAATTCCGGTCCGGCTGGAATTTATATTATATATATATATATAATATATATATATATATATATATAATATAATATATATATTATATATATATATATATATATATATTATATATAATATATAACCATCTCTACCTACACCAACTCTAGTATATTTATGAATACTCGTATGTTTAAAGAAAGTATTACTTACACAACACCTCTCTCCTCACAGAAAAATATTACCTTCTTACCATTCTCATTTTCTCCCAACACCCCAAAACCACCTGTTATACCATCCCTTTTTTGATCACCTATCCAACCATTTACGTCACCCAACACAATCAATCTGAAGCTCCTACTCACCCCATCCAAAACATCATTCAGATTTTCCAAGAAAATAGCGCACTTCTCAACATCACCCTCAAATGGACCATATGTCACAACCACACATATCTTGAACTTTTCAAACTTAAATTTAACCATTAGAATTCTAGTACTCTCACAAACAAAATCTACCTTTCAAACTCCATGTGAAATCAACCAATGGGTTGAAGGTGACTCTGTTAGATTTCAATGAAATTTGGTTTATTTATGTAAGCTGATGAGAAAATCACAATGGCACTTATTTCATCCTTCTATATTAACTTCTTTTTGAGATATTGACCTTTTAAGTTTGTAAAAAATTGCAATTTTTTGATGTACTGAGTTTTTTTAAAAATTCATAACTCACTTACTATTGTACTTATAGCAAAAGTTTTTATATCATTTTGAAGCTTTTGAAATGCTCTAAAACTTTCATTTATATAGATTTTTTGTCAGAGGTCAATAAAATATAATGACCTTGACCTTTGACCTCTAATAACTTTTTTGAGGTGGTCATCAATTTTTTTGAAAAGTTCACCAAATATTCTTTGCCAATTTTTCTTTAAAATTCAAAAAAAAATTTAGTGGGGTTCTAATGTGAACAAAGGTTATAAAAGTTTAATTAACCAGGTCTTGTTTTCACATTTCTCATAAATACACGTATATGACTACATGCCATCTTAAATTTAACTACATATTCTCTTTATTTGAGTATTTTCTTATAAGAAAAATTTAATGAGAGTAAAATAATTATTTCAGGAACACAAAAACTACACAGCTTTGTACCAGTGAATGAAGCTGACATGAAAGTGAAAATTGTTTCTACAATTGACGAAAGCAGAATAGTTTGTTTAATAAAATCAGATGCAAATTATTATTTGAAGATGTTAAAGGATTCGTCACTGCTGTGTACGATAACAAATGGTATTTATATATATTATATAGTCTTAAGTGCAGTTAGCTAGGGTCTTGTACATTGAGGTATATGTTGTTAACCTGTGTTATTGTATAGTAGTGAGACTATTGGTCTGGGAATAAGAAGATAGATCTAAGTTCAATGTTGTGTTCAGATGGACAATTTAGGGGCGTGTGCTAGGTGTGAGAAAATTGATAAAATGAGGATGATGAACGTGATAGAGAGCGTTGTGTGGTGTTCGAAGAATGAGGGTTGTAAATGAGAGAATTAAATGATAAGTATTTCGAGATGTTGTGTCATGTGGAAAAGGTGGTGATGGAATGATGAGTCAGTTTGATTAAGCGTTGTTGTTTATGATAGTTGGCGAGTGTGTGGGGGGAACGGACCGGCTGGGAACCGAAGAAAAAGTGGATTGAGTCAGTGAACGAATGTCTGAAGGAGAGAAATGTGAGTTTGCAGAGACGAGAATAAAGGGGCATAATAAGAGGACGATTTGCAATAGTGAGGGTCCGTCGCGGTCCCGTGAAGCTCTGTGAGGGGGGATTTTCTGTCTGTGGATATTTCTCGTACTAGATAATGCGTATCAGAGGCGTGGTTTAGGCTGGGCTGTCTTATTGTCGACTTTTTGTCATATTCTTTCTAACTACTTTTTCTTTTCGGTGCATATTACGCACCTTACCCCAGTCTTGGGGAAAAGGGTAGATAACTAGAAAGAAGAAAATAGGTGGTGTAGTATATATATTTGTATTGTATGAGATTTTATGATATATTATATATAATATATAATATATATTAGTAGATATTTGTATTATATATATATATATTATGATTATATAAATATTTATATAGGTGATATATATGTAATTTAATATATATACTATATTGATATGATTATGATATTTAGTTATAGTAGGTTGTTTATATGGGATAGTATATTATAATATATTATATATATTATATATAACAGCTAAAGGTATCTGAATACTAAAACTTAAACATTATTACTACAAAATCTATTGCCGACTAGTTATCGGGGGTGATTCACAATCTTCGTACCCATTCTCAAGGCTAAAAGTAGAATGAATAAAAAATAATAAACTTACAATTTAAATATAAAGTATAAATAAATAAGTTATTAAATATAGCATTTAGAAAAAGCATTGTTAAATTGCGAAATCTCACTTCATAAATTATGATTATTATCAGAATGTCAACATTTTCAATTTTAACTTGGGTTTGTTGGGTGCGCTCATTATGAATCAATGATTCTACACATGAATGAGACCGGCGTCAGTGTCGAAATCTAAAATTTTAAAAATTTGAATCCCATTATAGGGTGATTTGATAGTAGAGATGACGAGTTAATAGCCGAATAACAGGGGGTTGGGGATGAGGTGTAATTGCTCCAAGTGTCTGAAGAAACACTATATAAACCCGACGAGGCGGTGAAAGACTTCGTAGTTAGAATCTCTCTCTTG